>CM077222.1:8909529-8987029 GCA_039654775.1 Spinibarbus caldwelli | reverse complement strand
CAAAATAATAATAATAATAATTACAATAATAATAAATAAATAAATAAATAAATAAGAATTAAAGAGACTGAAAAAGTGTAGCGCCAGATACAAGTCAAATTAAATAATAAACTTCTGGTGCGTAGATCTCAAAATAGCTCCAAAAAAAAAAAAAAAAAAAAAAAACTTTGACTTTGAGCTTTTTGCCACTTATTTGTGGCCTCTGTATAATACATTTATATGAGCTTTGTTGGCCTATTTCTCATGTGTGGACGGTATATGTTTTTTTTTTTTTTTTTTTTTTGAAAATAAGAATTAAGAAGTAAGAAATTTGAATTGGAATTTTTATCTAATGATCAAATTTCTGTTCTTGAAATGTATGCATTTTTGCATGCATATTTAATTAGATAATGCCTCAGTTGCATATTTAAACAGTATTTAATAGAAGACAATTGCTAATTAATTGAGAATAATCAACTTGGGAAAGTATGCAAATATTCTTGGTTAGAACGTGCACTTAGCCAAATTACTATGGTCAGGCTGCATGAAATGTCAATGTTCCTCTTCGGTCTGTATCAGGTTGAGTCTGCATTCAATATGAATCCATAATGTCATGGATATGCAAATGTCAGTGGCAGCACTCACCTCCCAGCGTGGCTGAGATCAAGATGTGTGTCCCATATTTCTTGATGATGGTGTCGATGAACTGTTGCGTGGATGGCCGTCGTCCGAGCATCCGCATGCTGCGCTGGAACTCCGGCATCAAGGGCAGAGGATTCCGGATCAGATCCCGCCTCTCGATGGCCGTGTTCCTCACCTTCCAACGTGCAAACTCCCTGCAGAACGGAAGAGAGCAGACTGTGAGGGCCGGTTATGTATTCTTGCATATGCACACGCATTTCAACAGTGCTTTCAAACACACCTACAGTAACCACAAAAGTTCATTTAAACAGCAGTCATAGTGTGTTTTTTTTTTTTTTTTTTAATCTTGCCGGTAAACACACACTATCACATACAGAGATTGCTTTCACTAGAGGAAGTAACCATAGCAACAGAGGCTGCTCGAGTACTTTTTTACTAGAATCTTTATCGTATGGAACATTGACAAAACATAAATACTGTCATTATCAATTCATCACCATATCACAAATATATAATTACAGAACATTAGTGTTTTATTATACAAGTAAGGTGCTAATAACTTATTAAAAGTCAATTTCAGATTTGCTTTTAGGTTTCTGTGTCTTTTTGTGTTCACAGAAGAAAAACATACTGGAATAACATGAGGGTGGGTAAATAGAAATGTTTGCTTTTTGGGTGAACTATTCCTTTAATGTAATATGGTTTTGTGATGTAATCTGTCAAGACACACTCACACACACACATATATATATATATATATATATATATATATATATATATATATATATATATATTTTTTTTTTTTTCAGTTGCCAATATACATTGGCAACTGAAAAAGCTCAACAAGCACCAACAATCATATGACAATCTCTTCTGTCCAGTGTGATAGAGGGAAAAACAAAAGCAAAAACATGTTGATATTGAATTCAAATCAAGGCTTTCACAATGTTATATAATCAGCATGACTGCCAGCTGCGGATCGCGACTGCTGTTGTCGTAACGAAGCCGTGAGTATCAGTCCTGATTTGCCATTGGCCAGATTTTGGTCTCACTAATCTCACAATTGGTTCGATTAGCATCTCATTTGGCAGCGAATCACATGCATCTAGTTCCTGTAATGAAGTGAAAATTGAAAATCCTTGAGACATGAAATGCATTCACCGAACGATTTGCTAATAATCAAATGAAATACGCTTCAATCAGGATGAGGCTCAACAGTTGAAACTACTTTTTAAAAAAGCATCTATTTTCATAAATGCTGACTTCAGAGTTGGACACTGGAAATGTCCATTCAGCACCTGCCTAAAGTCTTAAACGTGTTAACATTGGAAAAGTGCCACAGCAGCAGTCACTGCTGAACTTCTGCTAACACCTGCCACACAGTTTGAAGGAGGCTAGACATTCAGATCAGGAGCTGGAGGAACCTTCTGTCAGGAGATCGCCCTGACATTCACATTTGCTTCATAGATTGTTGTGCAGTGTCCACATTGACTGTGGTGTTTTAGGTAAATGCAAGATAGAGTCCCACTTTATATTAGGTGACCTTAACTACTATGTACTTACATAAAAAAATAAAATAAAATAAAATTAATAATAATAATAATAATAATAATAATAATAATAATACAATGTGTTTAATGTGTTTATTTTGTATTGCAAAACACATTTGCTGCTGTTGAGGTGGGATACGAGTAAGGTTAGGGACAGGTTTGGTGGTATGGGTAGGTTTAAAGTTGGGTTGAGGTGTAAGGAATGGGTCAACTGTAATCATAAATGGAATGACAGAAATTAATTACAAATGTAATTGCATGAGGGTATTTATTTATTTTTTTTAATTATTTATTTATTTTTAAATATAAGTACAATGTAAAAACTTGCATGTTCACAATAAGTGCATTGTATCAAATGATTCATTTAAATGTATGCTTACATACAGATCAACTCCCTGACTTATTTTGCTTTTATACAACAATAACCGCACTATTAATATTGAGTATATTCAGTCACAAGCAGCATTTGAAGAGTTCAGATGCAAAAGCCTCTAAGTGCCATTTTAAATTTTCTTCTAAAATGAGCATTTTTATCAGACTCCTGTGTGTAAGTTCAGTCATTTCACTCTAATGGCAATGAATAGGTTATTTTCATTGCCATTAAAGTGAAATAACGGAACATAAACATGGACAAATTTGGACAGACAAATTTAACAGTTAATGGATAGACGTGGATGGATGATAGATGAATGAGTGAACGATGGTGGACGGACAGATGGATGAATGGATGGAAGTATGGATGATGATAATGTTTTGGGGTTCAGACACATTCTCTCTGTTTAAGACACATCTCTTTAGCCAAGCATTCACGTAATGTATCTCATAACCTTGTACCTCAGTTATATCTGATCAAATGCACATTAAAATTCTTTCTCTTGGGTTGAACACATCATTTTTGCTTGTTTGGAACAGCAGCTACACTAATTTTTCTCTATTTGCTTCTCTGTTTCTGCCATGGGATGGGCATCCCAAGGTAACTAGGAATTACACAAGCTTCAATCTGGATCCAACTTTTACGAAGATTTGAGATGACCGAACACCTGAGAAGAGAAGATGCCAACCCCTCAAAGGATCTCAGATGATGCCAACCCTGAAACAACATACAAAACTTCCAAATCTTTCTAAGTTTGATTGCAACATATAATCATGTTGTTAGTAGTGTTCACTGTCTGTTTGAATACATCATTAACTATCTGCATGATTTTTACTGTACATTTCTGCCATATGGACATCACCTTGACATAGTCACCACTGATAAGCTACTCCTAAACATTATGTCGAGACTGTAGTTCTCAAAGCTGTCCTGGGGACCCCTCACCACTGCACATTTTGTATGACTCCCTCATCAGACACATCCAATTTAAGTCTTACAGTCTCTATTAATGAGTTGAATCAGGTGTGTTAGATGAGGGAGACATGCAAAATGTGCACTGGTGTGGGGTCCACAGGACAGGTTTGAGAAGCACTGGTCTAAACCACGGTACATTTACATAACCCAGTAGGAGAAATATATTATTTAGTAAGTTATTGGGCATATGCCAACAAATTCTGCATCATCAATAGCTTTTTAGTTCTGCAGTTCTGATGTAGGATGCTAGCACTGGCTTTAGGTGCAACTCAGCTGCTTTGACACCAAGCAAACCTGTGTCTCTACAAACAGCTCTAGTGTGAAAGCCCTTTAAATATCCAAATGTCAGAAATGAGTCAGTGGTGCAAAATCATTGTGCTACTGATTGTTTTGTTAGCTACTGTCTTGAGAACAGACAGAAGAAACCTGGTGAATTGACTCCATTTCAATAACAGTCTGAAAGCTGGGTGACTTCACTGACCTCACAGGTTGTGTGATAAGAAGGCCGCGGAAATGCTTAATAGACTAAAGCTGTAAAGATATTGATCCACCTTGCCAACATTTGTAAATGAAAAGTCAATTTACACAGTTATACGGGCTTATCTGCTAGTGTTCTTGCACTTTTCAAATGTAGAAACACTGGATGCAGTGACATGTTAATTGCTGTTCATTATCCACAGCAGGGCTTTTCCCAAGTCTGGGACATGGAATAACTGAAGTAAAATCAAAAGTAAAACATTAAAATAATGATACAGAATTATTTAAATAAATTAAAGGGGTCATCGGATGCCCATTTTCCACTAGTCTTTAGGGTCTTAATAAAAAGTCTATAACATACTTTGGTTAAAATTTCTCAATGGTAGTGTAAAAAAACACCTTTTTTACCCTGTCAAAATCAGCTCTGTTTTCAGCAAGCCATTTTTTAGTCCATGTTGCTTTAAATGCTAATGAGCTCTGCTGACCCCGCCCCTCTCTTCCTGGAGTCTTGTCTTCCCCTGCACGGAGTTGACACAATGGCGGACAGCTCTCGGGTCACTCAGGGCGGGTCTAAAGTAAGACGGCCTTGTCAATCAACTATTGTGGGAGTGGTCTGTGCAGAACTACTTCATTCTGACAGGAATCTCAGAACAGCCTGATTTGAGAAAGGGGATTTTAAAATAGGGATTTAAAAAAAAAAAAAAACACTGAGTGGATTTTTATCATTATAGGATGGATGTGTACACACACTTCCAACACACATTTATGTTCAAACAACTTGTAAAGTGAATTTTGCATCCGATGACCCCTTTAAAAACTACTTTTTAGGAAATAATAGCCTTATTATTATTATTTTATTTTATTATTATTATTATTTTATTTATTTATTTTTGTGATGCACATTCATGAGTGTCTTGTTTGTCCTGAACAGTTAAACTGCCTGCTGTTCTTCAGAAAAATTCTCTAGTTTGCGGAAATTCTTAAGTTTTCCAACATCTTTTGGACAGTTGAACACTTTACAGCAGTGATTGATACAACTTTTCATATTATACATTATTTCACTGTCAAGCCCATGTTGTACACACAATGTGTGAGAAACAAAACAAAACAAAAAATAAATAAATAAATAAAATTTAAAAAATGAGAGATTATAATTAAATAGTGTTGAAAGGGGTCGGTGGGCCGACATTATTTGCTGATGTACCATAGTCAAGTTTGAGCACCTTTGGTCTACAGCTATTCCTCAGCGCACATCGTCTGAAAATTTTTACCAAGACAAATTGTGAATCGAGTGGAACTGATTGTGTTCTACAAATGTTGGCGGTTTGGAGGGCTTTCGGGGTCGGTACTGTAATAAAAATATCACCAGGCGGCTGAGAGCTCCGGGCAAGCGCGTACAATTAAGTCTACCTGCGTGAAGCCGACCCTCGCTGCGCCGCAGGTGCCATAACAATTCTGGATTGACACCCTCTTATTCAGACACTTCACAAACTGCGATCAGCAGGTCTGTCTTGAGAATAAAAATATAAGGAGTCCTCTGCAAAACATGATGATAATTCACTTATGCGGCGAGTTTGGGCAGCCCCCCTCTCCTCGAGGAAAGTTGAAGCGTTACACCTTTGGAAATCATTCTAAGAGCTTCGTAATTACTGCTCTTCAAGGGAACGGGAACAAATATATGCAAATTGCATTGTGTCTGCTTTTGCATCAACAAATCTCAAGGTAAAGTAGTGCAGATAATGAGGCGTATTAAGACTCCACATGAAATCACTCAGGAGGAGGATATAAGGTGTGTTGGCTTCACACACGTGTTCAGATGCTTGAGTAGACGGGAAGAAAATGAGACGAGGAAGCTGAGGAATAGGAAGCAGCGACAGAAGGAGGAAGAGAGATGGGAGAGTGAAGAATGAAGATGAGAACACAACTAGAGACTGGAATACTGATGAGTTCAATGCCAGACCAGAATAGACCATCAACACCACACTCTTATAAACAGTTACAACAGGAAATTCTGAAAGGATGAGCAGCATCTGAGGGTAAATGTACATCTGCGTAAAATGTAAACAAATATTTGTTTTTTTCTCAATGTTTGTCTTTCTACTTCAAAATGTTCCATATTACTTGATGGAATAATTGTTTATTCTGATTACTAATATTAAAAAGTAAAACTTATTTTACCATTTTATTATATTGCCATTGTGGTAGCAATTTATTGTACAGTCCTGTTCCATGTGTAAATGCTATGTACTTATTATAGCATCTATAATAACTGGGTAATTTATTTTTTATTTTTTTTAATTTAATCCCTTAACCGATTCGAGAGACATGACGTTGGAGAGACATGACGTATACATCATGTCTTTTCAGTGGGCTTATTTATTGACTCGATGGCGCCCATCCCCTCTCCGAGTCAAGCTTACAGCACCTGGTATTCCCAGACGGTCTCCCATCCAAGTACTAACCAGGCCCGACCCTGCTTAGCTTCCGAGATCAGACGAGATCGGTGCCCAGGGTGGTATGGCCGTAAGCGTATAACTGGGTAATAACACTGTACGTACACATACTGTAAAATAAAGTGTAACCGCCGTTTCCACTATAACACACAGTCTTGAGTGACTTAATACTTTATTAATAGTCATGAATTGAGTCATGAAGAGTTGTAAAAATTACAATATTCTTTGACTAGCCATAAAGGAATGCGCTGAAATTTTTGTCTAAAAATTATGCAAAATGAAAGGCTAACATCTTGCATTACACTCAAAAATTAGAACAGAAATAGAGGCCAATAAAAAGCCCAAGTCACACAAGTTATTAATACTGTATAATTATAATATATTCTAACTTTCTGTTTCCATCTCGATTTGTCCATTATTGTCTATTTTGATGTCATTTCAGCACATTATTACTTTTTATCATCATAAACAGTGTTGATACCTAACCCAAATGCTTCACTTTAGCACTACTGTGTTTTGTGTTTCAATACATTTCTTTGAAGTTCCTTCCATTGAATATCATTGAACAAGAGTGTAAATATATTAATACACTATGGTATAATGAGGACTTTGTAAAGTATCATATTATTTTGTCAAGCACTAGTTTTCTAGTTTGGAGGCACCTCACCAGCATATGTTCAACATGCGCTCTGTTGGTTGGCAATTATGTTATTTTTCATGCTTTCATTTCAGAAAACAGAAGCGACGACAATGGAGAGGCTGTACACATGCTGAAAACAACAGCTCTGGATATTCTGAGGTCTTTTCCTTCCGCTCCTTGAATCGCAAGTGTGCGTTCCAGTGATTTTGCTGTGAAAGGCTCCGTGGGCCCTCAAATTGACCTATTACTTAGCTCCAATTCTCTCCGAGCCGATCAGCGCGTTTCAATCTCCAGCTGCATGGCTTCAGTGCGCTTCCGTTCTCCTGTGCTTGTTCGCAGGCTATTAGGGTCAGAGCGCTTTCTTTCCCTCTCTCATCTCTGGACTGTGTCCAAATTCACAGACATCAACAGTAAAGTCATCCACTGCCTGCTTTCAAGAATCGCTGGTGCGTTCTGCTCAAGAGAAAGTTTAAGGTAATATATCTTCTGACTGCAAGGGTATCGAAGACTGTGTGTTTGTGTCCCTTTGAGTGTACTTGCTTGGTTTTGTGCTAAAGTTTTTTTTTTTTTTTTTAAATATTCAAATGTACCATGTTGGTATATCTTCACAGAAAATCTGAAATCTGTTTATTTTGGTGAGCCATCATTAAAAATAGTATCCATGCAAATATCTCAGTTCATGCACAGTAGCAGAAACACGTCCAAATGAAAATGATGTGTGAATTTAGCGGAAAAACCCATGTCATTTCATGACCTGTTTGATAATGTCACTGGAACTACCATATGCATAATTACTGATTTTATCTTGATGACATATCTTTAAGAAAAGATGAAAGAGTTATTTTTAATGTCTGAAGATCTTTTTTTAGCACATATTTAGTAAGTATTCGGTATACTCCACTGATAGGTTCCTAAAACATTAGACATATATAAATGTATGAGATAAGGTATTTTTGACTGTGATTAAAATAAAAAAAAATAAAAAGTATTTTTCAAGCATTTACCCTCTTTTTTCTGTTTATCAGATTATTTCAGGCCGATACCATCTCTTTCAATTGAAATTTAATTAGATTGAGCTGTTTACATGGCTTTCAATCCAACCGAGCCATCAATCTGATTGTTAATGGATTATCTGGGTGCTTAATGCATATTTTTCACATATACTGAAGAATTTAGGCTTTAATTTGACATTTTTTACATTTATTTCTTTGAGCAGACACACGTGAGATTTATACAAACTATTCAATTGCAAGGTGTCAACAGTGTTAGAGTAGCTATTTTAAACTCTAGCTTGCCAAGCTACAATCTATATTCCTAATTTAGAGTCATTCAACTGTAGTCTAACAACTCTTTAAAAAAAAAAAAAAAAAAACAGTCAGTATATGAACTATACAATGATTTAGGGGAGAGCAATATCAAAACATGTCAATTAGTCAATTAGTGTGGCAGTAGGCATATAATAATGTACTGTAAATATTTCACATAACCAGTCTTACATTTGTGCTACATTACATGCTATCATTATATCTCTCTGCTGTGATATTGCACAGAATGAAGCAGCATTCTGGACGCAACCACAGCCAATGAGCATAGCCAGAGATCATCAGTTCAGCATCAAGTGTAAAATCTCAATCACACATCAGTTAAACTCTTCTCGGCTTTGGCCATTACCGAGGAGCCATATGTGAGAGCCATATGTACTTAGGCCCATACGCTCAGATTAGCAGAAGCTGTTGGATGGGAGTTGCGATATGATTCACTGCATTATTTCTCAGCTCAACGGCAGATTTAATGACCTCTCTGAGGAACTCCTGTGATAACAAATAGCCCACGCCAGCAGAGGCTGAGCGCGCAGGACAGGAGTGATTATCACGCCACAAAGCCATTAGAAAGAGCCGCTGCGGGTTCGTCGCTCAAGACTGGGGAAACCTGTGTTTGGAGAGTTGGTTAATAGTGTTAATCAGTTGAGATATCACTTAAATTACCTGTCTGCCTAGCACAGGTAACGCCTCATAAATAGACCTGTACTTTTTCTGAGTACAATGTGAGTGTTTGTCCACAAAACCCATTGCTGTGATACTAAGGCAGCAGATATCAAGCTTTTTGACTGCAAGACCCCCACTTTTCACAACAAAATTTAACAGCCTGACACTCAAAGCTTCTGTAAATGAAATTGCAGGATTACAGAAGTTTAAAGCTGTGAATATTCTTCAGGTTTTCCACTCTTTTAAATCAAACCATTTACATGAATTTCTCAGTTTTTAAGAATACTTTTAGTGAGGGTTATGTCATATCGAGTCCGGGATAAATTGATGTTGATAACGACGTGATCTTGCCATTTCGTTTGAGAAAAACTACCATCGATACACACCGAGACTCAAAGATCTGTCCTACAAACCATCAAAATTACTATTACTATTATTTACTAAAATGTATTTCTCTAATTCTTATTCTTAATTCTTATTCTTATTCTTAAGGAATATCATATAACCAAGATATTTTTCCTCCATCATTCATAATAAATAAATAAATAAATATTTTCAAAATTATAATTAAATCATTTCATTTGACATACTCTTGAGGATAAATTTGTATTAAATCACAAAACAGAATAGAGAAAATCAAATCAAATCAAATCATTCATTATCAAGATCTAAAAAACATGTGGAAATCATTTCCTTACTTATTGTGATAATTATCAACATATGGGAGAAGTGATAATATTTTGGCTATATGCTCAGCCCTAATTTTAGTCACAGTTTCTGCCCAATAAAACATTTTATTTCCAGGTCTAGAAATCACACATTTAAAATGGGCTACTCAATATATCCAGACATTTTAAGAGGGATCCATGGTTTTTAGTTGTTTTACCTATTTAAATTTTTTGTAATTATTTAAAGCCATCTTGGGACCTACTCGGAAGATTGTTGAGCCTGATGACATGAACCGTCTGCGTGTTTCCACAGACTTGAGAAACAAATGATGTAACAAATGGTGACGTAATGCTGCTATGCGTTGTTTACCTGATTATAACCACTGTAAAAACAAACATTGCAGGCCCCGGTGTTTTTGCGGGCATTACAATGCTTTCATTTCACAGTATCGGGAGTGAATCAAGCACCGGTAGCTCTCATGTAAACTGACCGTGCTGTCTTCTGTCCTTCCTGGAGAGATTTTGAAATTGAAGCCGCTGACTCACTGAATCTCACACACATGGGTCTCTTTCTCTCGTGCACAGTTTATATATTTAGACATACAGAGCAATGTAGAGCAACGAGACAGTATCAGCATTTCTCTGCCGTACGCTCTGTTAGAGACCAGCAGGTTTTTAGGCCTGGATGAGAGTTTGGACTAAGTCAGATAGTAGGCTATACTAAGTCTAAATCTGAGCATGCCTTGCCTTAGGAAACTAGGACAAAAACTACATTTGTGTAAAATATGACAACTGAACAATATTCTGGCATCTATATGTGTCCTCGGCTTGCATCGGTTTGTTCCTCAGACACAACAAAACGCATCACAGAAAAACCTCGTCTTTTACAGAGAGCTTCAGTACAGACACAAAAAACACAACACGTATTTGTTTCTGTGTAAATATATCCTGCACAAATCATACTGAACTCACGGCGTCCTGTCACAAGCTAATTCCCCTGTGTGCTCTTCTGAGGGAACAGCTCTGAACATTTATAGCAGGACCCCGTCTGTTTTGCCCCATCAGAGCGTTCAGACAGACAGCAGCGTAATCAAAGACAATCGCTCATCTGAGTAGAGGACAAATCCCACCAGGCTCTGCTTCGCCTAATGATCGCATTTGATGCTTGGCTAGCAATCCAGTTGTATTTTACGACCCAAACACAGCATTTAGATATAATGGACAGACACTATTCACAATCCAATTAATTCCTAACGAATAAAATCACATCTGACCCTTCAGGTTTTTCATGGCGAATATTCCCTCTTGCTTATAAATACGTCACATTTTTGTAAAAGTACAATTCGTTACGAATGCCATTTCATATTGATGTTAACGTGTTCTTCTGTTACTTTGGCAAACCTGCTTTTGGGAGTGAGAGTGTTTCCTTCAAATGTTTCTGCATATTTCGATCAAACACATTTCTAGATTTCTATGTGTTATTATTGAGGTAGCTGTCAATGGTTTAAGCATCCCTTCAAACCGTTGCTCTGGCATGACAGTATAGTTGATCTGAAAGGGTTTTGTTATATGTTGGGTTTTGTGGGTGTTATTCAAGACAAAAGTCCAGATCAGAGAACTATATACAGTAAGAAAGCCCTATAGTGATGACATATTTGTGTAGGCCAACACCGAATTTAACATCACCCTGTTTCCACTGACAAAAGTCCAATAGAAATTTTCAGTAACACTTTATAGGGACCAATTCTTACTATTAAGTAGCTGCTTATTGGCATGCCTATTATTAACATTTTGGCTGTGTATTAATGTCTATAAAGCACGTATTCTGCATGTCCATATTCTACATCTCTAATCCTACTCTATGCTTAACAACTACCTGACTAACTATTAATAAGCAGCAAAATTAGGAGTTTATTGAGGCAAAAGTCATAGTTAATGGTTTGTTAATAGTATTGGTATTAATGCCATTCGTACTATTGCAGGAAATCAGCTCTGTGGCCAAAAAAGTTTTTTATTTATTTATTTTTTTTAATGAACATAACCATCATAAATGAACACAGTATTTATGAATTGTGAAGCATAAGTGAAATTGCCAGAAGCCAAACGTATGCGATAAATGAACTACATCACAGTGGCATGACTTCAACGTCACCTTCTTAAGCTTCCAACAGCTCAGTCTTTATTTAAATGCATTTTCCTTGAAAGTTTGAATTAGAAGAGTTTACACAAGCACAATTATAAACACCATGAGACTGTGAAAGTGAGTAGTGAGTAGATGAGTTTACCTTTTGGTGTGACAATTAATGCTCCCAACAACCTATGTACTCCAATTCAGCTACTTTTTTTAGCAACCACCCTTTTCAAGACAAATAGAAAATCAGAAGGGAATATTACTGATGTATTTTATGTCATAGAATATAACATAACAATATCTTGAGCTTTGGTTCACCACAGAACTTATTTCAAGCATTTGAATAAAAACCCTTTCAAAAAACCCACTGACTTCAGAACCATAAATCTGGCAAAAATGCTCAGTCGTTTCTGGGTTTTAAGACTCATTCCTGCAACACTCTGTTCACTTTGGCAGGAAAGTGTCTGCTGAGCATATATAGATGTACCACAGTTAGCAGTTCACAGAAACTGTTTTAACCATTGAAGGCATTTATCCACTTTCTTTGAAAGCCAGAGATTAAATATGTGACATAATGTACTGGGTGCAATCATTGGCTGCATCATTCCCATAATGCAGTACTATTTGAACTCTGGGTTTGAGCAGAGCAGACGGTGCCGCGGGTGGGAGGAGGTTTTCTTTTATAATGTACCATGGTGTACCGAGGTGTGTTGATCCCAAGGACTGCTAAAAGTGAAGTGAAGAAGAGATGCTATGAGAGAAGCATTTGATGAATTTCATGACAAACTAGAATTTATATGAGTTTCACCCACATCAGGAATGTTAAAACAGGTTAGTTGAGTTTGGCATTGTAGATTAATTGCACATTTATGCTTGTGTGCAGACAAAACAAGAGTATGCTATTAATGGTTTTCACTGAGATCAGAAAATATTTTAAAAGGACTGGGAAAGTGAATGGACAATCCTTTTTTTTTTTTTCTTTTTTTTTTTTTTTTTAAATTGACATAGCATTTTAATCCGCTAAATGGAATAATATCGCAAGGTAAAAATAAGTAATGAACTTCCACATCGGGATTTTCTGTAAAGCTGCTTTGAAACAACACGTATTGTGAAAAGTGCTATATAAATAGCCTAAATTTGACTTGACTTGACTTTTATGGATGGTTATGTCAGCTTATTACATTGTGACAGCATTTTTCATATTTATAGCTCACACATACTGCAAATTAAAATCAAAGAAAGGTAAAAGAATAATTAAAAATACCAAAATTAAAATGGGCTAGTTAAAAGTCAGCACTGGGCTGGATATTTTTCTGGGAGCTGGCAACACTGAGAGCAGATTTCTTCCAGATTCCTTAAATTATAGGAAACACATTTTAATATTTAAGCTGTTAAACATTATTTTCCTTCTGAGGAATCTCCCTCCTCTGCTTCAGTCATCTATCTCTTTCTTCTTGAGCATTCACACAATCCTTTATCTATTACAACTGTTTGGGCTAAAGATCTTAATGAGGATGTGCATGTTTTGTTTTCAGATCAGGTATGGGATATGTTTAAATTGTCTTCTAAAAACCCTAATCACCAAACGATTCATTGGAAATTGCTGCATAGGGTTTACTTGACTCCAATGAAACGTTTTTATATGAATCTGTCATCTTCTAAGTGTAATTTCTGTTCGCAAGGATCTTTTGGCACGTTTTTGCATTTTTTTTTTTTTTTTTGTTGGGAGTGCCCCTCTCTCTCACCTTTTTGGACTCAGCTCTCACAGGACCTATCATATTTGTTGGGTACTGAGATATGTTTGACTCTGCGCCATTTTTTCATGAATGACTTTTGGGGCTTCACCTTGTCCGTCCAGCAAAGATGTTTACTGTTAGCTGCTCTCACAGCAGCAAAAAATAAAATTAAATAAAAAAAAAAAATGCTAGTCAACTGTTGGAATCCTCCTCACTCAATGGACAGACGAACCTGGACTGTGTATTTGATGGACATCATCTCGATGGAACTCTCAACTTCTCATATACATGGATCTAATGTGAAAACTGTAAATTTATGGCATTCAGCTTTTAATGTTGTGTTATCTTTTCTAAAATCTTTGTAAAAATTATTTTATTGTTATTTATTTATCTATTAATATTAATTAATTAATTTATTTTATTTTATTTTTTTATTTTTATTTATTTATTTTTTTAAAGTCTACCAGGGGGTGGGATGGGTTGGGGTGGTTTCTAAATTTGCACAGCTGCTTTTTGTTTTATACTACTGTTCCCAGAAGAAAATGTAATAAACAGTTGTTAAAAAAAAAAAAAAAAAAACATTATTATTAATGTTAAACATTATTAATAATTGATTATTTACAGAACTGGATGAAATTAACATTAGACATTGCTCAGTCAGAGACTGACAGTTAGCTTGCAGTCAGTTGGAAGTTTTCATATTTTGAAATGAAACTGATTTACATGATTTGATCAAACAGGAATGTTTCAGAGTGACGCAAAGCAACTAAAACGACAAAACATTACAAAATCCATCAGATCCATCACTTACTGATGTTTGTGCAACAGTTTTTACTCAATGATGTCACTTCCTGATGATGATGTCATTTGTTTTCTAATATGACCTCCATATTTAACATATGTGGATGTAATATTTAATCCAATAAATTAATGCATGTATGATCTAGATATTAAAACACAGTCTGCTGGATATTAGCAGAATGATCTACAACTATTAGTGATCCAGTGAGAATTTTTAATTGGGCGATTTAATTTGCCGTTCCATGGGAATTCAGCTGGTTAATTTCACTAACAGTGGCATAAACTGAGCATGTCTAATTAGATCAAGGCAAGACCTTGTTCTCGAATTTCTGAGCATATGTGTCACATTGGTGCTTCTTTTATGCTAATGAGCTATTATAAATGAGATGGATATTTTTAAGAAGCCGTGAATCATGGTAGGCATGCAAACTAACAATATCATGGACTCAGAAACGCTGATACCTTTTGTAGGTTAGTTGGGAAAAAGCCACTCTTGACCTTTCTGTAGATCACAAAGGATCAGCCATATTGTCGCGTACAGAGACTCCTGCCGGCATCTAATCACAATCCGTCCGCTGATAAAGTGCACAAACACACACATGTGCTGCATATACTCCACCCCATCCACGAAGCAATTGTACAGGGAAATTCATTTTTCTCTAAAAAATGGGTGACATTAAAAGAGGGAACGTGCAGATAATCCAGCATGTGGAATGGTTTCTCTGAACGGACGCTCCTGACAGCACCATCTTTCAGTCCGTAAAAGACATGAGGGAGCTATTTTTCCTGAGCTTTCTAAAATGAATGGCCGTTAACGGTGCCTGGGAACGACATTTCTGTCAACGGAAGTTCAGATAAACATGCATGCGAATCCATGCAGTGTTCAACTCCTTATATTCATTGCTTAAAATGTCAAAAAAAAAAAAAAAAAGTCAGCAGCTGACTGATTCACACTGACAGAACATTGCAAAATATATGCACTGTTTGCTAATAAATTACATAAAGAAATGCACAGAAGCCAGTTATTTCTGAAGGATGCGTCCATACTTAGAAAAATAGATAAATAAAATACATTTTCAGATTTTAAGGCTCTTTTGTTTTTGCTGTTTGATGTATTATGTAAAAATACTCTAATTTGCATTACTTTATACTTTCTCCTTAATTCACCCAGACCATTTACTAAAACTATGTGGTTGCTTACACAACACTGTTTTCAACATAAAAAAAAAAACTGAAAACTTTTTTTATGCATTTTCACTATTTATTTCCGCGACAACAGCATGTTAGGGGCCTAAAAACACTAACTTTTCAAAACAGGTTTCAAAGTGCAAGTTTGTGCAGACACATGGTGTTTCTTTATAAAATCACAGGAAACACTTTATTTTGATGGTCTCTTTTGAATTTTATGTTGATAATAAGTAACGTTACACCTGGTGTCTATTAACTCTCATTAGGGTATGAGTAGACTGTCTGGTTAATATCTGTTAGCTCTTTATTGTGATGGTCTCCCAACAGTCTACTGAATAACTAAAGTAGCTTTGCAAGTACGTCAACTTATTCTAACCCTAACCCTACCAGTCTACTAATACTCTACTAACACTCTGTTGAGAGTTAGTACACCTGTAGGTGCAACATTACAATAGAATGTGTTAAAGTGACCATCAAAATAATAAAAAAAAAAAAAAAAAATCACATTGCCAACTTCTAGTCCAGCATGCATAATGTAGTTTAGACAAGACTGACTCTCATAAAGCAGACAATCAAATTAGTTTTGAACATGCTGTTTACAAATTTTGTCACAATTCCAGTGACTAGTTCCTTCTCCAAACCTGTTACAATGTAAACAAGACCCATCTTCTGGCAGATTGTTTGACTTTTTTTTTTTTTTTTTTTGTATGTGTGTGTGTGTGCGTGTGTGTCTGTGAGTGTGTGTGTGTGTGTGTGTGTGTGTGTGTGTGTGTGTGTGCAATATGCATCAGATGGTCAGTGTTACCAATCATAATCACTCATATTTACAGATCAGTACCTTTTTAGCCACCTGATGGGGTATTGGTACTCATTTCATGTTAAAAGACTTTAGCCAGTTGATAATTTACAGAAAAAGTGATGTTACAGATGCAAAAATGGCCATGTCCATGAAGAAAAGAAAAAATAAAAATAAAAAAAATTAAAAGGCCCTATGAAAATATAGTCCAAGATTTTAAAATAACAGTCATCATTTTACTAATCAATCATTTTTTTTTTGACTGATGAGCAATTAACAGCAGACAGAGATCCTGATGTTCTGTCTCAATCGCTCGCTATCTTCCCGTCTCACACTTCTCCTGTTCATTCACAGGTCCCTCGTCAGTGTCTCTTCTCTTAGTTCCCTGTAAAACTTCCTCTTAAAGTGGAAGCTGGAAGAGCTGCACAATGCGGCTTTTCATAATCATCAGTCCAGTCAAACCAAACCCATAAATCACCGCAGCACAAATACAACCAGACTATACAATCCACTGCCTTTAAATATACAGGCCCTGTGAAAGTAGGTTTGAAAATCAATGCATTTCATTTCCGTTGCATGTTCCTTATGCTGCCTGGCCTCATTTTCATTCTGCTCACAATGGTTAAACGCAGCCTGAAACCTGGAAAAGTGTGAAAAACAGTCGAAGTGTGTGGGGTTTGTTTTATTGTGGCTTAATGGAAATGAAACCACACCGACCTCTTTTAAAATCCATATAAACTATTTCAGGCACAACATAAGAAAGGTGAATGTGTGATAGAGAGGCAATTAAATGTCTTTCCCACCTCAATGCTTGGCTGACATCACATCTGACAGAGACAAAAGACCCTTGTGTAGGGTGGGACTTGATTTTATGCATCAGCTGTTGATTGGCTGTTGATATGTGGGCGTGGAACTAAAAAGTGTATGCTTGCAGGGGTGGGGCTTAATCTGACTACTTATTGGAGAAATAATGCATATTTCATAATAAATAAATAAAGTTGTCCTCTTTGACCAGAAAACAAAATAAGGATTAAACGTGCAAAAAGAAAGAAAGAAAGAAAGATGCATAGATTGCATAGATCTATATCATGCATTTAGAAAATAGGTGAATTTTCATTCCTTGCAAACTTTAATGACAGTGCTCGGTGTGTTTCTTCATTCTAAAGTGTCTTCCATTAGGTCAACATTCAAGACGTAATATAGCACAAAGCAGAACACGAAGAGAATAATAACCTCTGCTCTGTTCTTTTGAAGCTGTTATTTCCTGATATATATTTAATTTCTTCAGCACACACTGCAACATTGTTCAGGCTCATTTGCAATCAAGCCCATCTAATGACGGTCACTATGGAGACCAACACAATACTCTGTTTGTTTGCTGTAGAAACTCAATGTTCTCGTCTGGATCGCAGTTAATTTGTGCTTTAGCACATCTGGGCTGGTAAGTGCTCATTAGTAGTACTTGGAGTCACTCTTTTAAGGTTATTGATTTGAGCAAACCCTTAAACTTCATTGTGTTACTCACAGATATGAAGGATTCCTCAAATAATGTGTGTGCTGCTACTTTTAATATGCATGCAACTTTTATAGATGGTGAAACAGGTGAAAAGACAGATCTTAGTAACCACCCACGTCACTAAAAACTTAGAACAGCTACACCTAGCAACACCCAAGTAACCGATTGCAATGTTCTAAAAGCACTAACAACCATACAAAACATGACTATAAATAAAGCCAACTGTGTGAAATTGTGAATATATTTTACTGACTGAATCAGTGTTATTTATGAGTCATAAATAAATAAATAAATAAATGTTGGATCATTTATCTGTTTTATATTTATCAAAAAAATCTAAATTAGTTCTTCCTAAGCTTATAGGTGAAAAATAAGTGCATTTAATGGTATTGACTGTACACTTGAAGTGTACTTCAAATCTTTAAAAGTACAGGTAAAAAAAATAAAATAAATAAAATTAAAAAAGTTAAAAATAAAAATTAAAAAAAAAAAAAAAAACGTTTTCTAGAATCTTTGTTAAACTAGTTTAAATGTCTTGTATTTTGTCCACGTTCTTGCTTAATAATAAATGTGCATCTTTTGATTATTGCTTTTTCCTTCTAGTAATTCTGTGTGTGATTTAAAAACAATTAAACTAACTAGCTGGGTCAAAATAACCCAGCATGTGTTCTGTCCAATATTTAGCCAGTGCAGGGTTTCCACATAACCCAAGTTGGGTTGTTTTTATCTGAGCATTTTTTAGAGTGTATATTCATTTAAATCTATCATTTCCATAATAAGTGTACTTCCTTTTCACATGTCCACATGCAATTTTCAATGATGCATATATGATGTACTGCATGTCTGCTCACCAAACTCTCTCTGCGTTTTGAGATGCAGAATCAGGCCTTTCAATATTAATAGTTACTTTCCTCACCCGTATGTGTCGTTCACAGCACTACGCTCGCCAATATGTGACAGCAGACGGCGAGTGACCGTCCCGCAGCGTCCGTCTGTCCACAGAGAGCCTGCCATTCACACAATGACAGACCAAAAGAAAATCGTACATTTCCATTGCAAAGGGGATGTCACGTTCCCGGCTAAGGTTTGCTTTATGGAGTGACATTTGCTGTCACCTGAAGGGCCCTAATTTGGACCGACAGAAGACGGAATAAAACGGACCTGACAGCTTTTCACAGGAAACAGCTACTTGTCGGACTCTGATTTGAACATTCACAAAACGCTCCACTTTCCTGCACCGAATGACATCCCTAGCGGTGACTCTAATGATTACTCAAGTCATCTGTGAAGTTTGACATAAATACAGATGTGACGTTTATGGAAAAGTTTTCTGCTGATGTAAAACCCTGGTAAATCCGGAGTTGAGGTGCAATGACATCCACACCAGCCCTTTGTTATTAAGTTAGAGATGAGCTCAACACTTTTACTCAGGTAAACTTTATCAGCTATTTCTCATGATTATCCTCTCTTTTGCTTTCTATTAGCCAAACTTTTCTGCTCTCTTTTCTAAGACCTCTGGAGTTTGTTGAAAGTAAAAACTTTAGCAAAGAGTGAAAATGTCTGCGATGAGAATTTGAAGGGTATTATTTGCCTTTTACAGAATGAGAGATGAATTGCATGAAATAGTAGATGTGTAACTCTGATGTGAACTAATGGAGCTGTGAATATAATACCTAAAGCACTCAGTCTGAAAGAGAAACATCTCTGGTTTTGAGTTTTGTTGTCCAAATTTATTTGTCAATTCAATTCAAAAGCATTTAGCTCATACTATCAGCAAAACTATACAGATTATAGTGCAGTTTGATGATAAATGTATAAACCTGTTTCAGGTTGGCTTAACTCTGTAGAGCGTTTTCACATCTGTCTCATTTGGAGCGTGTTTTTTTTTTTTTTTTTTTTCCTCCTTAGGGTTGTTTTTTCAGCATATATGCACATGATAATTTTGCTTGGATCCGCACCAAAATAATCAGTCCGAGATCACCTGAACGAGATTGAAAACAAACTCTGAAGTGGCTCGCTGGTGGCTAAATGACTAAATGTAATGGTTAGAAAGCAATCTGACCCAAAGGACCAGCAAACCAATCTATATCATAATTCATGGGAAAAGTGTTACATAAAATGCAGCAGTGTCTGATTCTCAATGAAACAGCTATTTGTTTCAGTTGACATATTTGGTCACACTTTATTTTAAGGTCCAATTCTCACTATTAACAAACCATTAGCTACAAATTTTGCCTCAAACAAATAAACACTTAATTTGCTGCTTATTAATAGTTAGTAAAGCAGTTGTTAGGTTTAGGTATTAGATAGGATTAGGGATGTAGAATATGGACATACAGAATATGTGCTTTATAAGTACTAATAAACAGCCAATATGCTAAAGTGTTACCCTATATTTTATCAGTCTAAGTTATTTGCTACCAAGCTTGATCATTAAACATCATTTTGATTATTACAAAGAAATATGTTTTTTTTTTTTTTTTCCTGATGGTGAATTAGCCAGCTATATTATGGAAAAAAACTGTATGGGTTGACAGGTAACATAATTGACAATTTCACCATTTTGACTCAAAAATTCAACAGCAGGCCTTCTCTTGTTCTTTACTAGGTTAACCTCAAATTTTAATATTTATTTGAATTAAAACCAACAAGCAATTAATATACTCTTTGACAGGTTACTGGAGATTGTCTATAAATAAAGTTAAGAGAGCATTTGCCATAACGTGTTCAGAATGTTCACAGAAGTAGAAAATGATATGATGGTGGTCACATGGTTTTTGGTGTCACGAATCTGGTCTATGAACTTCCGTTCACTCACCACCAGAGGTCACTCAGTCACTACATGGACTCTTGCACTACACTACTGTTGCACGTCATCTCCAGACTACATTTCCCAGCAGCCATTTCACTAATCACAGGCTCACACCTGAGACTGATCCCACAGCTGATTCCCATTACACCCCTTATATAAACCATGGACTTCCGTTCACAGATGGCCGAGTATTGTACGCACATATCCCTCTTCTAGCGATAGCTACTCTACAGAGCCCACTTAGTTGTCTTAGTCTTGCCTTGCCTGTTTTCCCGTGTTTTGATTCTAGCCCGTGTTTCCTGGATTAACCCTTGCCTTGCCGTTCGGACTCTGTTTGCACCTCATTTGGATTATTGCTGTGTACCTGGATTTACTCTCTCTGCCTTGCCTTGTTGGATACTGTTCGCCGATCGAAGACCCACGCTTGCCCTAGGACTACTCTGTGTCTTGCCTGTGTTATACCTGTTTGCCATTGCCTGAACCTTGCTTGTCTTCTGACTATGCCTTTAAATAAAAGCCTGCATATGGATCCGCACGTCTCACGTCTCGTTAGCCCCGTTACATTTGGATGACACATTTTTAGTTTTTTGATTAGCAATATTGCAGACATGAGTAAAATTAAATATTTTATTATTTGAAAGAAAACTGCATTTAAACAACATAATTTTAAGGTATCTTTTTTTTTTATATTGCATGAATACATTTAGATCATTTTGATTTAAACATTGATTGACTTAAACATTCATTATTTTGAATTCAAGACTCATCAATTCAAGATGCAAGACTTTGTTAAAATTATAGTTTAAGGGACATTTCAAGTCCCCATTTCAAGCAAATTGAAAAACAGGGTGCACAAAATGTAGTATAAATATCCCTAATGGATAAAATATGACATTCCTGACAAAAATTCTTAGAAAACACGAAACATACCTTAAATTATAGAATGACCCATATGTGTGTGCTTTTTCAACTTATGGTCAGTGAAAGCTATCATCTATTTTATATGAGGTTACCAAATTTGGAACATGCCTAAATTCATTTTTACAGCAAATATGCATAAAGATTACTGAGGTGTTTTTTTTTTTTTCCTCCAAAAAAAAACAATATTTATTGAAATTATTAAAGGAGAGAAAAAGAAAAATAATAATTAAAAAAAATAAATAAATAATAGATTTTATGTATTTAAATTTAGATATGAGTTTGATTGTTTTAATATAGTAATAATAATTTCTAAATGTAAATAGCTTTATCCTGACGTCCCCTATGAGCCCCGGGCCCCCTGGTTGTGAGGCACTGCTCTACAAACACTATAACAAAGCAGGAGATGTTGTGATGGACGTATGAAGATAAGCCACGGTGGTAATGCTGCATTAATGAACTGCATATGAGCTGTTATAAGGACTTTAATAGAGCTGCTTATCTCATGATGGTGAGCTGATCTGCCTTTGTGAGAGCTGTTATTGTATAGCTGTCACACACACAGAAAAAAAGCAGATGCAATGAGTCAGGAAAAGAAAATAATTATAATGCAACTCAAATATATTATTAGTGAACATATGCAATTTGAAAATGTTTCAAGGTGAACTAAAGGGTTTTACTGTCTAAATTAATAGCAGAATCTTGTAAACTCCACTTTTTATTTTTTCTGTATGCAAATATGCATTAATCATTAAAATGATTAAACATTCAAAATGAATGGTTCAGAATGTATCTTACTTGTATGCATTATGCATTATCCAGATTAATTTTGGCATCAATTTGTCAACTAGAGACTAGTGATGTTTCTTCTAAAACTCCTTATGATGGACAACTTCAAGCACTGTGACAACAATATCTATGCTCTTGGAAACACATAATTTCCATCCAAACACAATGTTTAACTAAATATGCACATTTTGCTGATTAGCATAAAACACCTGAGAGTAAATGAGCTAGTTTATGAAAGGTGCTTCACAGATCCACATCAATTTTAGCAAAGTTGATTTATGATTCTACCTCCTGATCCAAATATAATGTGTACAGCACTGTCAGTTTTAAGACAATAAAAATTATGTGTTAATTTTGCTGGGTTTTCAGTGAAAGTCTACAGAATTTTTGATCGTCTACCAGGGGAATATTCTGCATCACAAACAATGCACGAAAGTCAAGCTTTATTGCACATTATTTGTAGAGACATACCTGCTTTTTAAGTATCACTGATATTCTATGTTTTTGTTAATATTTTGGATACTTGGAAAGATTTTGGAACACCTTACATTAAGGTTCCATTAGTTAATGTATTGACTAACATTAACCAGCATCACTCTATTTTGTTTTTTTAGTTTATATATATATATATCCCTCATGTGGTGTTCGGGTCTTTTTTGCTCTCTGAAAATGTTATTTTTCCTGAAAATACTAGTTAATGTTATCGCATTGGACTGAAATTTAGTGACTTTGTTCACAAAGGGTATAACTACTTCTCAATTTTTTTTTTATTTTTTTTTAATCATTTTCGTACTTTTTTTGGGGAGATTTTTCACCTTGTTCCACTTGTGGTGTTCCTGAACAAAAAGGACCCGGCCTCAAAAAATTGCTTATAAATCACTCATTATGCTATCTTATCACCAAATATTGGATTCAATCTTTTTTGTCAACTTGTTTTCTTTCAATTAGGACTGGTTTTGTGTTTCTATTTGCATCTGATTAATTGCAGGCCTCATTTATCCAAAAGTAGGCACCTCATTTTTTGAGTGAAAAAAATCATTTTTTATGAATAATTTTCACAATATTAAACAAACAAAAAATAAATAAATAAATAAATAAAATAAATATAAAATAAATAAATAAATAAATAAATATATATATATATATATATATATATATATATATATATATATAAATTTGCACTGTTTATCACACTAGTGTGCTTTAATGTTTAATCAGGAAGTTTGCTTTTAAGTGATTTTATTTTGTTCAAAATTACAAAAAGTCACACTTGTGGTGTTCGGGATCAAAAATGACCCGGCCTAAAAAAATTGCTTATAAATCACTCATTATGCTATATTATCACCAAATATTAGATTCAGTCTTTTTGTCAACTTGTTTTCTTTCATTTAGGACTGGTTTTATGTTTATATTTGCATCTGATTAATCGCAGGTCTCATTTATCCAAAAGTAGGCACCTCATTTTTTGAGTGAAAAAGGCTTTTTTTTTTTTTTTTTTTTTTTATGAATAATTTTCACAATATGAGATAAAAAAATATATATATATATATGAAAATGTGCACTGTTTATCACACTAGTGTGCTTTAATGTTTAATCAGGAAGTTTGCTATTAAATGCTTTTATTTTGTACAAAATTTCACAGTCACACTTGTCAAAAATGGCCGGCCTTTGAAAATGAATGGGGAAGAATGAAAGAAAGAGAATTAGTGTTCAGGAGCATGTTGTGCTTGCAGACATTAATGCCTTGGACCTGTGTGTGTGTGGATGCATGTATACTCACACTATCACACACACACACACACACACACACACACACACAAACTTGTTTCGCTGTCCTTATGGGGACATTCATAGGCGTAATGGTTTTTATACTGTAAAAACTGTATGTGCTATTGCCCTACACCAACCCTACACCTAAACCTACCCCTTACAGGAAACTTTCTGCATTGTTAGATTTTCAAAAAACTTCATTCTGTGTGATTTATAAGCTTGTTTACCCGTGGGGACCTCAATTTAGGTCCCCACCGTGACACGAGTCCCCATGAGTCTGTGTGTATTCAGGTTTAAGTCCCCACCGGGATATAAAACAGGTACACACACACACACACACACACACACACACTGCCTTGTCTTTAGCCTGCATTGACTTCAAAAGAATTGACTTCAGAAAAACACTGCAAAAAAATATTTAAAACTGAAAACAAGATTATTTTGCTTACCCCATTGGGAGATTATTTTGCTTGTTTCAAGCAAAAACTCACTTAATTTTGACTTGTTTTTTTTCTGAAATCAAGACAATAATTTTTACTTGTCTAGAAAATCCTTCTTGATTAGAAATTTTAACTGGAAACAAGACAAAAAATCTAAGAAAACATTTTTTTTTTTTTTTTTTGCAGTGAAGCACAACATGTTCCTGAACACTAGTTGTTTCTCTTACTTTCATTCTTCCCCATTCACTTTCAATGGCTGACCATTTTTGACAAGTGTGACTTTGTGCAATTTTTGCAATTCAAAGCAAACTTCCCGATTAAACATTAAAGGACACTAGTGTGAGAAACAGTGCAAAATTTCATAATTTTTTTATCTCATTTTGTGAAAATTATTCATAAAAAATGCTTTTTTCACTCAAAAAATGAGGTGCCTACTTTTGGATAAATGAGGCCTACGGTTAATCAGATGCAAATAGAAACACAAAACCAGTCCTAAATGAAAGAAAACAAGTTGAGAAAAAGATCGAATTCAATATTTGGTGATAATATAGCATAATAAGTGATTTATAAGCAATTTTTTGAGGCCGGGTAATTTTTGACCCCGAACACCACAAGTGTGACTTTTTGCAATTTTGTACAAAATAAAAGCATTTAAAAATCAAACTTCCTGATTAAACATTAAAGCACACTAGTGTGATAAACAGTGCAAATTTTTATAATTTTTTGTTTAATATTGTGCAAATTATTCATAAAAAAATATTTTTACACTCAAAAAATGAGGTACCTACTCTCAGATAAATGAAGCCTATGATTAATCAGATGCAAATAGAAACACAAAACCAGTCTTAAATGAAAAAAAAAAAGTTGACAAAAAAAAAAAAAAAAAAAAAAAAAGAATCCAATATTTGGTGATAATATAGCATAATGAATGATTTATAAGCAATTTTTTGAGGCCGGGTCATTTTTGACCCCGAACACCACGGGAGTGACAGGAATCTGAACACAGCATGAGGGATATATTTATATATCAGTTTTACTTTTTTGTTTTAGTTTAGTTTTAGTTCATGTTTGTTATTTTAATACTTCAACTCTAAATGAAAATGACAAAATATTGTCTTAGTTTATTTCAGTTAATGTTTATTTTATTTCAGGTAATATCAGGACTTTTTTTTTTTTTTTTTAATTTAATTAACGGTAATAACCCTGATATATACACAAGGAAACAAAATTCTTTACCTCAAAGGACCATGATTCAGTCACAAGACACAAGAGACATGAAGTTAGAAATGAAACTCCATGCCGGGAAGTGGGTCAGTGCAAAACATATTAAAGTCAATGCATAAGAAAGACATTCAGGGGTTTGTTCAAATCCCTAACAGTGATGCTCGACTTAACAAACAACACTACTAATAGTAATGAAAGTATCGTGGGAGTAATATCTTCAACACCATGTTGTCTCCTGCATTAATTCTGAAGACCCAACATTCTACATTCAACAATTAAAACAGTTTCAAACAAACATGGCCAGCACCCTTACATCTGAGCGCATTTTCTCTCCTGGAGTGGTGTGAATAAACTCCCCGGAGACGCGCTTTCAGCCCACTCGATGGTTTAGGCAGTGCTTAACCCTGACATGTCTTCCAGCTCCATTTCTCTGCTAATTGCCATCTCTTCCTGCCGGTAATTAACTAATCCCATCGTGGCGGATGATTATCTGGGGTTCGAGAGCAATGCGACATCATCCTCCCCAATTCAGAGAGACTGCGGTTACGGCTATGTGAAAACGGCTTCGCAAAGCATTCGGTAGTATTTTACTCATTAATGTTAGTCATTTTATCAGCAGCGTGAGAGCTAGAAACAGAGCAAAGGTCCAGGTCAGAGCAAACTTAAGAAATGACATTCCGCTTAATGAAAATGAAGCCTATTTTTAGGAGCATTTATTTAAAATAATGGGTTTTATATAATTTTAATTGTCAGTGCTGTGAAAAAAAGTCACTCTCATTACGTAAGTATTTAAAGGACTGAAAAATACATTACCAACATATTGGCAGCATCTCTGATGTTGTTTGATTCATAGAATTCAAAATATCTTTTTTTATGTTCTTTAGAAGAAAGAACATCTTACATTTCTGGAGTGACAAGATGGAGAGTAAATGATGACAGAATTTACATTTTTGACTGAAGTATTCCATTAAGCAGTTGATTGTTTTATGTCTCTCATCCCAATGCTCTCTGATCCAGTGATATATGCAATCCATATATTTACTGACAAACAGATGCTATTTCAGTAGTTCATTTGAAGAAGTATTCCATCAAACAGGAATCAAACTCATCTCAGGCACTTATGGCAAGGCATACTTCATAAGTCATAGCAGCTCATACTGAATATATTACACTTTTTTTTCACCTGCTTACACCCATTTTCAAAACTTTGCCTCTTTTTATCACAACTTTACACACAAATCCAAGAATTGCACACTCAAAATGCAAAATGCCTCACATCTCTTGCAAAATGAAGCACTGCATTCAAAATACCACAAACACATCTCAGAATCAAACATTTGCAAACACCTTTGCCATAATATTAGTTCTTGTTAGATTTGTGTGTTTTACATAGATAATTGTGTGTTGTGTTTCGCAAAATGTGTTTTATGAAATCGAAAGGCTGAGAATTAGTGTATGGTTTTTCAGATTTGGTGTGTGAGTGTCAGGTTTCAGAAACTGTGTGACAAGTAAAGATTTTGTGTGTAAGCAGTTGAAAAAAAAAAAAATAATAATAATATATCATATTAAATCCAATTCTGTGTATTCCAGCTTTACTTCAAACTGGTAAACTCTTTCCACAGCCTCAATAAGAGTTCACATATCTGACAAAAAAAAAAAAAAACTTAGAGAAACTGTCTGACACAAACCTGTTTTCAATTCACAAATGAAAATGATAAAAGTCATTTGCAGTCTTTGTAAGGAGGAATTTAACTGTCAAAGCTCAACAAGTTTGAAATGAAAGCTGACGTAACAATGTGACATTAATACATCAATCATCACTTCAGTAATATTGTGTGTGTGTGTGTGTGTGTGTGTGTGTGTGCGCGCACATTTTTTAGAATCAGACAGAAGACAATAAAATTAGGTGAAAGTGTGAATTTTGTTAAAAGTAAGGACATTAAAAATATTTAACTGTATCCATTCAATATTCTTCAAACCACACATAGGACTTCTGTCTCAAAAAATGATCATTCAAATGAAAAAATAATAATAAATTATTAAAAATTAAATAATACTACACATTGGATTACTGTCTCTACAATTGTTAATGAAATAATGAATGAATGAATGAATGAATGAATTAATTATTAAAATAAATAAATAAATAAATAAACTAATTAATTAATTAATTAATTAATTAAAAAAATAAATAAAAAAATAAATTCATTCATTCATTCATTAACTAAAATAAATAAATTAAATAATATTAAATTATTTTATTTGCATTATTTTACAGTTATTGTAGTTTTACAATTATTGTACTTAATCATAGAGAAAAGAATGCTACAAAAGCAAAAGGAAAAACATGCAGTTTTTCTACTCAAGTGAACTGCATTGCATTGCATAATTTATGCATTTTTAATACATAAAACATAAAATTAAAATAATAATGTAGTGTCCATTTTTCTTGAACAAAAAAGCAAACAATTTGATTATTTATTTATTTATTTTTATTTTTTGTATTTGCAATGTATGTGGCTTGAAGGCTCTGTATAACAACAACAAAAACTAGGCTTAATTTACTGTATTTAATAATTTGCAGCAACAGACTACAAAAAGCACCAAAAAAACAAATGTTAAAAAATCACAATGCCAAAAAAAAAAAAAAAGAAAAAAAAAAAAAAAAGGTGCGCACATGCTACAAACCCAAAAAGGTGCAGGACAGAATGGACAAACTGAAGAAAAATACAAAAGTAATGTCCGCACACTGATATAACTGCTACATACAAAATTGTATTGCAATGTTTCGACCATCAGGTCTTTGTCAGGCAGAAAAAAATAAATAAATAAATAAATAAATCACAATGCACCAAACATGACATGCTCTTGACAGGTTTCATAAGAAAAGCAAAAGGCCGCAAGGTAGACTGGTAATAGGCAACACACTGATTAGGGCACTTGTCATGCTTTCTGTGTGTTAGATGGACAGCAAGTGTCTCTGATTATTTCTCACCTTGAATGTGACCTTTTAGTCTCTCTCTCTCTTCCTGTTAACTCCATCTCACCCCTTTCGTCTGAAAGTGTGTCCAAGCATTACACATTCCCCTCACTTCCTGCGTATCTGCAGCCTGCATCTAAATCAGCCACCTCTGCTCCATCTAATTACTGCAGGATCAACCAAACTCATTCAGCCAGGCCGACTTGGACAAAGGATTTGTCTCTGACTTAAAACAAAAGGCTGAGATAGAGGGCCGCCCTCCACCGTGGCATTCACACACACTCTGAATATATGAGTCCGCTCGGCCTGTCAAGCCAAGGCATTGAGTCCTGCGCAAGATCGATATCTGGACATTTTCATTTAGTCCTGCAGAATATTGGGCTTCAAAAGTGCACGACACAGGACTGAGAGCAGAAACAGCTAAAAATGTGGGCCAACTTATTTATTTAAAGGGACGGTTCACCCAAAAAAGAAAATTCTCTCATCATTTGCTCTCATGCTAGCTATTTTATTTATTTATTTATTTATTTATTTTCTATGCAACACAGAAGGAGAACATAAATAAATGAAGACTGGTTTTGGGATTAAAAATGTCCATAAATGCAATGTGCATTAATGTGCATCAGTGTTGGACGGAAACTTTGTACGTCCGAAACCTTTTATTTGTATGTATGCATGTATGTATGTATGTATGTATTTATTTATTTATTTAGTTATTTAGTTATTTAGTTATTTATTTAAACCTGTAGTTTGGGAACAAAATTTGTTTAAATGTTTTAAGAACCCTCAAATACACATTATTATTATTATTATTATTAATAATAATAATAATAATAATAATAATAATAATAATAATAATAATAATAATAGAATATTTTGACAAAAAAAAAAAAAAACTGGGTACCATTAGGTATGAAAAATATTTAAATTTAAATTACCTACAAATTCATACTAGTGTCAAAAATTGATTGATTGATTGATTGATTGATTGATTGATTGATTGATTTTCCCCATATCTCACATATCTCACCTTTGGGACCAAATTGTGGTGATAAACATATACACACCTATTGGCATACCAATGCAGCATAAAAAAAGGTTTTATTTATGTATGTATGTATGTATGTATGTATGTATTTATTTATTTGTTTGTTTGTTTGTTTGTTTGTTTGTTTATTTATTTATTACTTTCAAACTGAAAGTTAAATTACTTTATTATTTAGTTTATTTAGTTTATTATTATTATAATTAATCAAAAAAGTAATTGCAGTAATAGCATTGTAATAACATGGTAACATTCAAAACTTTGTAGGTGAGGTTTTACTGACAGTTTGTGGTACCAAGAGGTTCAGTCACAAGCTCTGTTTAATACTTTCCATTGGTCAAATATATGTAAAACCAACAGGTATACATAAAGAGTGACCAGTTGCATTGAATGAGAACAAAATAGCAATGAAATATGGAGATAAGGTTTCTGCCTCACAACGGCAACATGCAGCTAAAGCACTAATGTGAACTTGCTAGCATAAAGACTTTGATAAACCATTGTAAATTGCACTTGCAGATGGTGATCATAAGCGAACCACTTCATGTCAGCGAGTTGTGCATGAAAAACTTGCCATGACCATGATAATTAGTTAACGTGTTATTATATGCTGCTCTGGTGAAGCAAGTCAAGTGGCAGCTTGACAGGTGGAAATTAGCACTCTTGCACCTCTAACCAGAGTGCATTTGGTTCACATTTATTTTTGGAAGCAGTAATTTCATCAGTAAAGTAAGGCGAAGCAGCACCTGAACATCTTATACTGATCCATGCCACTTCCTCTCAGAGGGCAAATGGGGACGTGGGTAACATGAGATCTATCTCGCTCATAAAGACCCATTTCAATTATTAACTAAGTCCGCTTTCCCATTGCTGCTGATACTCTAGATGAGCTGCAATTAATTCTCAGCATTGGATTTCTCAGTATGATTATGATTTAACATTGCATCTCATTATACATAATTTTCTGTAAAATATTGTCCAGTGCTATTAAAAACTATGAATTACTATACAATTTAAGGTGAAGAAAAGGAGTAAAAGAACATTCTCGTAGTGACACATCACATTTAATATTTTATTTAAATAGGCTTGTTTCTTTTGTTTTTTATATGATTTGTATTATATTATTTTATAATACATTTTATGTTTAATTAATGTTTATTGATTTTTTTTTTTTTTTTTTTATATTATCACATAAGTTACATACATAAGATCAGACAAACAGCACAAGACTATTTTAAGTGAAGTGTAATGGGGATTGAGTGATTCAAAATCAAAATATAACCTCATCAAATTGACTGTTTAATGTTACTTATGTTGCATTTCATCTGCAACAACAATGAACTTTTTATAAATACATGAACAGCACAAAAGCTAAGAAGGTGGACTGGGATGCATTAACTTTTTGAATGAGCCATTGAATTATTTACACAACCAATTGGTATGAAAGCACTGAATTACTGAAAAGCAAAACAACACTGCTGTGTGTTGATCAATGTAGATTCTGCTGTAGCTTCATCTAGATCTGTTTATTTATTTATTTATTTATTTATTTATTGAAATAGGCAAAACTGTCACAGCAAGTTCAAATGTGATGTTTTCAGGTAAGCAATGGTGGCTTGGACGCTTGTGAATTAGCAATTACATGTGTCCAAGAGACCAGAAACTCAGGATTATATTTCCTTTTAAATTGAATGCAATCTGACTATAATAGTGAAATAATTGAGCTTCTTTTGCTCAAATAACATGTTAACAATGTTGAATGAATGGGAATTCTACAGTAAATTAACTTTTCAGCTAATATATTGACCCTCACTTGTCCTATTCATTTTTCTATGAATGCAGCATGCACTCCAGTAATTGTATATATAGGGCTCAGCTGGGGCTGACAGATGGATATTTTATTTGAAGAAGAGCTCCTTTATTGCTCCGTGATGTAAATACATCTGTGCGCATCTGATTTGTGAGAAATGTAAGACTGAAGATTTGCCGCCGTCTCCTGACAAATGAAAAATAACCTAAAATAGGATGCTTCTGCTGAAAAGTGCTGATCTTCAAGAGCAAAAGTTGTCGAGGTAGGTACAAGGACTTCTGCAAAATTGGCACTTGTGGAAATACTGCTTGACATCTGTTGTGTGTCGGGGTTAAGAAGAAAAAAGAGAAAGCTGCAATTTTTAACTGCAATTTTTAAGTTTAGCAGTCATGTTGCAGCATAAGCAACACCGCAGTTTGTTCTGGACATTTCTGCAAAATGTATTCTTTTTCCATAACATAAATCAGATGAGTAGCTTTTCTCATATGACAATACCACAATTAAAATACAGTAAACACTGGATGATCACCTCATTTTCATGCATCTTGCTATTAAACTCCACTGAATCCTGAGTCAAGGTCTACAACAGCCCAACAAAGCCTCTCTCACACCTTTTCAACTCTACACAATAACCTGATCAACATGCCACTCTCATAAATATTTAAATTTCACATAAAAATGGTCATTTTTGCTTTGATTACATTAGACGCTTGCAGACTTTAAAGTGCATTAATAGACAGATTTGCATTTATATTGGATTTGCCGTCGACACAAGCTGCAGTCCAAGAACAATGACGACCGATCAGGCAGATCGCACAAACCCTGGACCGTCTGTGGACCTGGAACCTGTGATTTGAGGAACGAGTAATCTCATTAAAACCCATGCAAACATTTTGTGCATCTCATGTTTCAGTTACCCTAAAATTGCCTTGCTGTCCTTTAAATTAGAGTTTTTGCAGTGTCCATTTTTTAATTGGCAGAGTTTTGAGTTCAACATTATGAATTTAAATGAATTTACTGTAAATTAATCAATTAAAGTGGTAACACTTTATACACGTATAAGTACAAATCATTTGCAAACTGTTAGTTTATTGTTAATTCAAGGTTTATAAACTGTAGTTAATACATGAATGGACTCTATACAAATAGTGAGTTTCATTCATTGTCATTGTAATTAATATATGATAAGAGTTAGATAATGTGTTGTCAACATCTTATTGACCATACATAATTCGCACTTCAGATTAAGTCACAGAAAATCAGAAAATGTCATTAATTAAGTGTTTTAAACCGACCTTTTTTTTTTACATTTTTACAGTTTCACAACCTTTACTTTAACTGCATTAGTATTAAGTGTTCCTTTTATTTGCAAGGTGGGACTTAATTAGAGCTGTCATATTGGGCATTCCACTTTCTCCCATTGACTGTAATGCCATTGACCCATCACAGCTATATCCACATGTACTGTTGGATACAATTCCCTGAATTTCAAAACGCTAATGGGCTTTTGCTTATTAGCAGCACACCATGTCATTTGATTTTATTGTTGTGCAATCTGACTACTATTATGGGGCTGCAGAAAGGATGCCGCAGTCTCTCTCATTCTAAAAATTAAACCATAAAATAAATCTATAAGAGTTAGTTTGTCCATTAGCTTATGGAGTTTGATAGCCAGAAGCACATTTTTAATATTGCTTGTACAGAACCAGTTCAGGTTTACTGCGAAACTGAAATAACCCCCGGGGCATTACATGGCGCTATATTTTTTGGACTTCCTAGTGTAGTTGCATCAAGATGAATGTTAATATTTAAGTTCTGGTCAATGTTAAGTTCCCTATATTTAACCTTTAAGCCTCAAGAATTAAAGCAAACACCTTTAAAGCAATGCAACTACACTCTTAATCTGTGGTGCACTACAGACAAGGTTGGATATGATTTTGCATAGACAAGGTTGTTAAACAAATCTCTTTTCTGTTCATACTGACATAACAGTGTGATGACTGCATATTTGACTTCCACTGCAAGAGAGACATGTTTTTGCTTTTGTTTGAGGGACAAGTCCAAATGATGTGGTGACTCACAGCATGTCGCAGAGCTAAGTAGAGCTTAACTTTTTTATTTTTTTTTTTGAAAATATTCCTTTAATGTTGTTTTATGTTCCAAACAAAAATAAATAAATAAATAAATAAAAAATAAAGTTTAATATAAAGTGTTCTGGTAAATCCAGCTCATGCAGTGTTAGTTTGAGAGTGATTCCTGGAAATGGAAGATTAAAACTGACAGAATCGAAGTTGGTTGATTGAAATCCTGCCTTGCAGCTGAATACTGGAAAACAGTCACAGTGGGGTCCAAAAGTCTGAGACCATGCTTGTATTTATTTATTTATTTATTTATTTATTTGAGTTTAAATCAAATTATATTATCAGTATAACTATTTAAGTGACAGGAACGTCTCTGTATTCAGTGTGTCTCTCAGCAGAACTGCACTGTAAAAGATTTTGGAGGTCAAAACTCCAGTTTGTGTTGATTTGCTGCATTGGAAATGTTCAGTTGGCTCAGTTAAATTATGCAAACTGAACTGTCTTTTAACGTTGGCTCTTTAGCTGAACCAAACTAACATTTTCAGTACAACAATCGACATAAAACTACATACATAAAAATTACAACAAAAACAAAAATTACAAAAACATTAAAAAAAAAAACAACATAAAAATTGGAAATTCAAACAACAACAACAATTATTCTAGCTTCATGCATTCTTATTTTTATCAGCATTTGAATGTGGGAACGTTTCAAGTAAAAAGGCAACATTTTGAACAACATGCTGAGAAAATTGCGTTTTTGTCAAAAACTTGATTGGGATTCAGATCGATGATCAAAGCATAAATGGAGCTGATTGTTTCCATCAACACCCCCAAAGCTTCCCAGTCCTAAACCACTTCCTGGCTCTACATTTAATTTAGTAACATTGGGCAGTTTTGATTTATATGATGTTTGATGATTGTGATATTTTGCATATGCATCCGCTTACATACGCGATTGCTTGTTTCTGCTTCTTCTTCGCCGTGTTTTGATCTAGACATTCAGTGCTCTTTCAGAAGATGTGGAATAGCACCTCCTACCGTATAACAGTGAGAACACGGAAAGCTAGAAAAAATCTGTCAGCGGTGAGGAAAGAGTTAAGTACCAGGTTAGTTACAAACTAACTAATATGTAGTCTGAATTTCACATCATAAGGTATGATGGATCTTCCAAACGTTTTGCTGCAACTCTAAACTCTCTTTTTCTCAGCACCGCCCAACATGTAAACACTTCTGCTCCTCACGGGACGAGTTTAACACAAGTGAGCAGTCAGCAATGATGTGTCACAACAGATTACTGATCGAAAGCCATTTAATTATTCTCTAGTAACACGCCTTTGGGCCAGTAATCGTAGATTGGCGATTCTTCATCTTCCTCAAAGTGATTGTGACCTTTCTGGCTGAGCCGAGCGCTTGAGCAGCAGCATGTGAAATTGCAGCGTTTGGTCTGCAGACTAAGACGGTGCGTCCAGGTCATTAGAGGAGCGGAGATTTGCTTGTTGCTGATCAGGCTGCCATTGTCCAGCATTAAGCTGTCGTTTAATCTGGCTTTATAAAGACGCGCCCAGGGAGAAGTTCACTCGGAGAGCAATCTGATTCTGAACACAGCACGCCCTACAGAGCTCCAGGGACACGTCTATTGTTATTACGTTCTGCTCGCTACTAACCATCGTATTTGAGCCGCGTGTTCCCAAGCAACAAGCAAAACGACTATTAAGAAAAGGGCTGTTGAATAGTCAAGGCTATAGGGCATTTGTGCTTGGCCAGGAGCATTTTCTCCAAGGATTCGAGGCATGTGGTGCCACCTCGAAAATTTTGAATGTAAAATAATTGACAGTATAAAAAAATGAAATGTGATATATGATACGGGTGTCCAAACAAACAACTGCTAGTAGTAACAATGAAAGTGTTGATGTTACTTGGTTTCACAAAATAGTGTAGACTCTTGAGCAAATATTTATATTATATATATGTGTGTGTGTGTGTGTGTGTGTGTGTGTGTGTGTGTGTGTGTGTGCGTGTGTGTGTGGTCCAAAAGAGTATATGTAATAAATTTGATGTTGGATCAAACTAAATATTTCAGAATCAGAATCAGAAAGAGCTTTATTGCCAAGTATGTTTGCACATACAAGGAATTTTTTTTAGTGTCACAGCTTCCAGTACACAGAGACAACAACAACAACAACAACACACTGATAATAAAAAATAAGATGTGGACAAAAACACACACATATTAATATAAAACAAACAAACAAACAAACAAAAATAACCAATAATAAATTGTATGTACAGGTGTGCTATAGATAAAATAGAATATAAATAGTATAAAAGAATAAGAAATAAGATGAAGGATGTACTAGGATGTAGGGTGATAAATAAATATCAGGTTATTGCACATATTTTTATTGCACAGTGGGAGAACATTTAACTATTCATGCGGTAGATTGCCTGGGGAAAGAAATTGTTCTTGTGCCTGACTGTCCTGGTATTCGGTGCTCTGTAGCGCCAACCAGATGGCAAACGTTCAAAAAAGAGATGACTTGGATGTGAGGGATCCAGAGTGATTTTCTGAGCCCTTTTTCTCACTCTGGATGTATATAGTCCTTGGGGGGTGGGCAGCGGAGCACCAATGATCCTTTCAGCAGACCGGACTGTCCTCTGTAGTCTTCTGATTTCTGATTTGTAGCCGAGCCAAACCAGACAGTTATTGAAGTACACAGGACTCAATGACGGCTGAGTAGAACTGTGTGAGCAACTCCTGTGGCAGGTTGAATTTCCTCAGCAGGTGAAGGAAGTACAACCTCTGCTGGGCCTTTTTAGCAATGGAGTCTATGTGAGTGTCCCACTTCAGGTCCTGAGAGATGGTGGTGCCCAGGAACCTGAATGTCTCCACTGCAGCCACAGTGCTGTTCATGATGGTGAGTGGGGGGAGTGCAGGGGGGTTTCTCCTGAAGTCCATGATCATCTCCACCATTTTGAGCGTGTTGAGCTCCAGGTTGTTATAACTGCACCAGATAGCCAGCTCTTCAACCTTCTGTCTGTAAGCAGACTCGTCACCGTCCTGAATGAGGCCAATGACTGTGGTGTCGTCTGCAAACTTCAGGAGCTTGACTTTTGAGGTGCAGTCGTTGGTGTACAGGGAGAAGAGCAGTGAGGAGAGAACACAGCCCTGAGGGGCACCAGTGCTGATGGTGCAGGAGTTGGATGTGAATTTACCAATTCTCACTAGCTGTTGCCTATCTGTCAGAAAGCTGGTGATCCACTGACAGATAGAGCTAGGGACAGAGAGCTGGGTTAGTTTGGTCTGCAGGAGTGTTGGGATGATGGTGTTGAAAGCAGAGCTGAAGTCCACAAACAGGATCTTCACATAAGTCCCTGGTCTGTCCAGATGCTGCAGGATGAAGTGCAGTCCCATGTTGACTGCATCATCCACGGACCTGTTTGCACGGTACGCAAACTGCAGGGGGTCCAGTAAGGGTCCAGTGATGTCCTTCAGATAATCCAACACCAACCTCTCAAAAGACTTCATGACCAAAGACGTTAAAGCAACATGCCTGTCGTCATTAAGTCCTGTTATCTTGGGTTTCTTTGGGATGGGGATGATGGTGGACCGTTTGAAGCAGGCAGAGACTTTGCACAGCTCCAGTGATCTGTTGAAGATCTGTGTGAAGATGGGGGCCAGCTGGTCAGCACAGGTTTTCGGACTGGCTGGTGTGACACCGTCTGGGCCTGGTGCCTTTCTTCTTTTTTCTTGCTGAAGCTACTTTTTGTAATGTCTGTTTGATGTTTTACACAACAAAGACTTTAAATTATCTTTTGAGAGTAATTTATCAGCCAAATTTGATGTGTGACTAACTCTTTCCCCGCCATTGACGAGATATCTCATCAATTAACAGCCAACACTTCCCCGCCATTGACAAGTTTTTACGGCAATCCTTGTTCTAGGTGTATTACGGTAAGGAAAGCCCTAGCGCATGTCCTGAATGAGTTATGAGACTTCCGGGTCTTTAGGGTGCGAATAGAAGACGATCGGCATAAACGGAAGGATCATAGATAATGTAGATCATATATAGATCATACATGTAGATCATGTTTTGACCATTTTGAATCTGATCGGGATGAAGTAGTCAGTGAGAGAGATGCCTTTACAGACACAGAAACATCTCTAGTTGTTACCGATAACCCGTCAATCTGAATAGGGGTGTGTGTGTGTGTGTGTGTGTGTGTGTGCGTGATCTATATATAGATCTAGATCTATCTATCTATCTATTTATCTATCTATCTCTCTCTCTCTCTCTATATATATATATATATATATATATATATATATATATATATGTGTGTGTGTGTGTGTGTGTGTGTGTGTGTGCGTGCATGCGTGCGTGTATAGTATATGTATGCATATGTATGTATGTAGCCTATATGTGTGTGTGTGTGTGTGTGTGTGTGTATAATCATACGTATGTATATGTTTGTGTGTGTGTGTGTGTGTGTGTGTGTGTGTCTGTTTGTTCTGTTTATTGAATGCAATTTCAATTATTCATATAATTATTTACAGGTGTATATGAAAGAATATGACTCTGAATGTATTTTGCTTGAAAATGCGCTACTTTGATAAAAATGCATTTTTCTCAGTTTTTTTGTCCAAAATGTTGTATTTCTGATGAAACCTATCTGCATTCAAATGGTGATAAAACATGAACACATGAAGATAGAATAAAATAGTTATTTTTTTTTATTTTTTATTTTTTTAAAGCAGAGGCTTGGTTCTTTATTTTGATATATAATATGTTCTTATATTCATAGCAAAAACTATTCTGAGGGCCGTCAAATTTAGGTGAAAATCATCAAAAATGCAGGCGGTGGCTGCGAACTTTTTAAAAAAATGCTGGCGGGGAAAGAGTTAATTTGCGATTAATTGGATTAATTAATCACCACATCACGTAATTAATTAGATGAAAAATTTGAATCGCTTCCCAGCCCTAAATATAAAATAATATAATACAATATAATAAAGAAAAGAAAAAAAAAATTAAAGGGGTCCTATTATGCTTTTTCACTTTTTGAATTTTAGTCAGTATGTAGTGTGTATGTTTGGGCATAAAAAGATCTACAAAGTTACAAATCTCAAAGTCCAATCCTAAGGGAGAGATTTCATTTTTTAAAAATCCCTTTTCAAGAACTACAACGAACTGTTCGTTTGGACTACAAAGTTGTTTTCCTGTATTTGTAACATCACAAATTGGCTCATTAGAATAATATTAAAATAAATCCCGCCTCCAGAAATTTGAATGCACGCTTCAAAATCGAAACCCCGTGCTGGTGTCTTTATATCACTGTATTTCTAATGGAAACCGACTGTCTTCAGAAAATTGTGGATGTCATTTTCATTTCATCTTTCATGTAATGTCTGATAAAGCAGCGTTTGTGAGCGGAGCTCTGCTTTGTGTACAGCGTTACCGGGGAAACCTCGATCTCTCCCGCTCCAACAACGCCTCCTGCTGGCAGAGAATGAATTTGCATATTTATGCTGCCACAAATAGTGTAACTCTGTGGGACTATGGTATAAATAAATTCAACTGTATAAGAGTTTTACTGCAATTCATGTAATAATGTTAGAATTAAAGTACAATAAACATAATACATATTACCGTTGCATTGTACATAGCAAATGCAGTTGTACCGTTGCATTGTACATAGCAAATGCAGTTATTTTTAAGCTGTTGTTGACATCCTATCTAAAATGTGATTTAGCCCAAAAAAAACCACAACAATAGCGTTACCACTTGAATATGTTTTGCAATATCTGTGCGTGCAAAGGTTCTGCGCGATCCTCTTGTTCAATATTCTAGAGGTCTGAATTGATATGGCAATATTGACTGACTTGCTGTTTTGGCAAGGGGCGGGGCAGTACTGAAACACCGTCTAAGCTGTTCGCCAATCCCAACGCACTGGGACAGCTAACCAATCACAACATATTTCGTTTTTCGGAAGGCGAGCCTTGATCAAATCCAGAACTAATCGAGCCATTTGTGTCAGGCTGAGGAGAGGTATTGTAATAATGTAAATTATGTGAAAAATAATGCGATTTTCTCGTTTCCAGAATCTCACATTTAAATTTCCGCTACTAAAAGAAAGAGAGATAGGCTAACAAATAAAAGTGTAGTCTGCACAAAATTGTATTTGTTATTTTATTCGTCTTGTCAAGAGTCTTAAATTTATTGACAGCAAAATGTTAAACAAATTTCGTGTCTTAAGACACAAAATTCATTTAATATTTTGCTGCCAACACAGTAGGAAAAAAGTGTCACAGAAAATAAAGATGTTGTACAAAAATTGTAGGCCTATTTCTTATTTTTATTTGTCTTGTCAGGATACAATTCGTTTAACATTTACAACACAATAGGAAAAAGTGTCGCAAAGAAAAAAAAATGTAGGTTGTACAAAAATAGCCTATTAACTATTTTATTTGTCTTGTCAAAATACTAAATTTGTTCAACATTTTGCTGTTAACACAGTAGGAAAAGTGTCGTAGAAAAAAAAAATAAATAAATACGACATCTGTCATTAAAAATTATAGGCTATGCAAAATATAAACAAAACCGAGTTGAATGTTCTTCAAGGACAGCGCATCCACACTTTGCTCCATTCTTATTCTGCTCTGTCACTCATCGACAACCTGCCTGTTCTGTCTGAGGGCCGTATATTCACCACCGGTAGGCTACAGCCTGCTCTGAGCATCGTTATGCACATGCTGCGCACACAGACCCGTGACTCAGAAAGCACTGGTTCATGCATGCAGCGCGTGCACAACATTCCTGAGTGCAGGCTGTACAGGTGGTCAATGAGAATAAAGCACAGATGTGCTGTTCTGAAAGGACGTCGGGAACAGGATATTGTTAGACCGTCCACTCTCGTTCAAATTACACCGGAGTAACCAAACGCTACCGCGTTTTATTCGGGAATTTAATCCCGCGGCGCAAGAAATCTGGTTGGGTTTGCAGAGACGTGGGATTGCAGATCTCTAGTCTGTAGTGCAAGAGTAGCTTGACTATAACTATTTAGTTTTACTAAACACTACGTTTAACCCATAGACATGGATCATGAATTTATAATCAGTCAACCAATCAATCAATCAATCAATCAATTAATCAATCAACCAAGCAATCAAGCAATCGATCAATCAATATCAGAAGTCCACCACAACCTCTGTGTTTAAGTAATGACTGCTGTACAGTGGCCTTTACACAACATTAAATCACACCATTCGGCCGAATGAAACTGAATGCACCAGTACAATTCGCCCATTTCTATTAAATTTGCTCACCAGGTACAGTTCAATTACCAGCTACAGTAAAACAAATGCATGAATAATTTCTTTCCATGTCTGTCAGTATTTGAACACAATTTCTGTAGAATTAGTAAAGAGCTGATGTGAATCTAATATTCAGAATCTAATCAGTGAATCAGATGAATGAAGATTCATATGTAAGATAATTGGTTCAGTGAAGCTGAAATACTTGGCATGCTCTGTAAATTGCATACAGATGGAAACTTTTCTAACTATAAGGTTGGAATACAACACTGAATACTGATAGAATAAGTCAAAATATACTAGCAAATGTCTGACCACAGATTGAAACTATATTTTCAAAAGTTCAAGAGTCACTTGAGGCAACTTGCAATTACAACATATTGATCTTGAGGGTAAAGTGATTTTTTATATATATATATATATATAAATTAGGGGTGTAACAGTTCACAAAAGTCACAGTTCGGTTTGATACGACACAGTGGTGTCACGGTTCGGTTCGGTATATTCGGCACGGGGGTAATCGGTTACGCCGCAATGTTGGAAATATTTCTGTTTTAAACCATGCAGGCGAGCCAATGGATATCACACAAGCAATGTGCAAACTTTGTGCAAGAGTTATGCCATTGAACGTCTTAATATCAATCTCAGTCAATTCGCTATGTAGAAAGCGAAAGTAAAAACGGAATGACGGAGTAATGACGGAGCTTTAGGCATCTGACGCCGCATATTATCTCAGAGATGACGAGAGATGAATCTACTTCAACATACGCTGATAACTGTATATACTGTTTTTATTCCCTTAACATTTGTCTTGTGGCCCCTACATAGTGAAAAAAAAAAAAGACACGAAACGTATTTCGTGTTAAACAGGTTGTTTTTGAAAGTAGGTGCTTGAAATAGGCTAAAGCTTTTTATTCATGGATTTTTATTGATGGCTGCTGAGTTAATATTTTAACTATAGGCCTATAATTCATTGTATAGCCTATAGACCTGCTTTAAAAGACATTTTTATAAAACATTTTAATTGAAGAGTAAATAGCTTAATCCTTCGTTATCCTCGCAGCGCGTCAGTTATGCAGTAATTATTGCGGGGAAAATTAACTGTAATTTTAATTTAAAAGTAAAAGTAACTTCATAATAATAATAATATGCTTAATAAAAATAAGAATGTAACAGGTCTACATTAATTGGAAATGCCAAATCCTCTTAATATTGCCAATAATTTATGTTTTGAACACTATCTCTGGCTATCGTCGATACAAGATCATCGTCTTTCGACGCACCACAGCAAGAGGAGGTCATCGCGGGCCAGACAACACGTTGCCCGTTACGTCGTTTGGGCTGCCTTGCTGAGCGCAGTGACACTGAGAACATTATATTTCACACACTTTAAGCTCTTTTATTTTCCATATGTAATAGGATTAGTCCAACGAATCGTTCGGTTTGTAATGCGTACCGAACCGAAAACCTCGTACCGAACGGTTTAATACAAATATGTGTATCGTCACACCCCTAATATAAATATATATATATATATATTAATATAAATAAATATATATAAAGTATCAAATAAAGCATTGTGCAGTTGTACACCACTACCATTACAATATATATATATATATATATATATATATATATATATATATATTGTAATGGTAGTGGTGTACAACTGCACAATGCTTTATTTGATACTTTCAGTTGATTTCAATGCTTTTGTTCATGTTTCGTTCAAAATGAATAACACACAAACAACTCACTTTTGTTTTATAATATGACATACAATTCATAAAATTTGCATCATCTCAGTTGCTATAATTAAATGGCTTTTTGCCATCAGTCACATCATCATCAACCACTGAAAGTCCATCTGGGTCAGCCACTGTTACATACTTTACCAGTCAGAGCAAGAAGCGTGTTTGTGAAATCAACACTAGGTGAAGCTGAACATGAGGAGACGGGCCTTCAGGGTTGTTTCTGATTGTTGTATAATCTGAGCAGCTAGACCCAATCAGAGCTCACTGTATTGTGGGACAAAACATGACTAGACAGCATTTATTTGGCATTATGTAACTTCTGCTGGCTAGAAGTGAAACCAGAATTAGATGCGATGACCCAATTCACCACATAAGAGGAAGCGGCAGCCTGAGCGACACAAAGGCCCGAAGACACACATCATTGGCTCTGACGTTCGCTCCAGAAACAGAGAAACAAAACTTTTGTTCAGATTACCTACGTTTGATGGATGAGCCTTCCCAGTTCATGTGACAGCAGTGCAGATGTCAGACAGATGTGATTGCAGATTTTTTTATTAAATTTTTAATGAGAAGCGCACTGAATTCCACTCAGTATTGATGCACGATTTAATTGTCTTGTCACAAGCAAGCCGATATCCTGCATTGACGGCTGAATTTGATGCTTCCTTCTGTTGGAGGAGACAGGGGAACACAGGGAGACACGATCTTTCCGTGCCGCCACCGTGTCGCCATGCCAGAGGCAATGTCCCTGCCAAATGCATAATGTATTTCCGTTTTCCGCACTTTATGAGTTGAGCGCGCACCTGAAGCACATCCCTGGCTGAAACCTTGGTGAATAAGGCCACTGCTTGCAAACACTTATGGTAAAACTGTGGCAACAAAGGGAAATCCATCACAGCTGTCAAACTTCATACTCAAGTGAAAATGACTCATTTCAATTATTTAAATTCCAAAACTGAAAAACTTGTAACCATATTTTAACTTTAAACAAAATTAAATAGATTTTTTTTTCCTTGCACAATAATGGCTGTGATTGTTTAGAGTCTGCTGCAGCACATTTAATTTTTAGCATTTCTAATCTTCTTTTGCATATTTTTATTTGCATATTTTGTAAAACTGCCATTCTTAGCTTCATTAGTGAGTTTAAATCTACATAATTTCACTGTTAAAGTTGACATGAAATGAAACTTCACCTTACGTGTTTTCTAAATATATTGATCATATTAAGATCTATAATGTCTATCTATTTATATGTTTCTTTTGGTGCATTCAAATCCTACTGGAAAATTCGCATTTACACGTTAGGATTACATAATTAGTTGATCAGGTACGTTCAAATCACTTTGGTTGCAGAAAGATACCCATGTAACCTTTTAAACATTAAATTCAACAATATTTTTAAATGCTACACAGACAAAATGATGAGTAAAGAATGTGCACTGGGTGTGTTTTTGCTTTATACTTTCATTTAATTTATAAAGATGCTGTAAAATCAATCAGTATGCAGTGTACTCGGTTGTAATATATATATATATATATATATATATATATATATATATATACACACACACACACACGCACGCACGCACGCACACACACACACACACACTTTTTTTTTTTTTTTTTTATTCAATTATTTCTGAAAGGAATACCTTTATTGTTGTCGTTGTTGTTATTTATTTTTTTAACACTGTAAATTGAATCATTACGTAAAATATTGCAATATAAGTCCAAAATGACTTATACTATGGTATAACATAATAATAATTTCATTCATTTTATCATTCCCACTCATGCTTATGACTTTGTGATGATGTTCGTGTGCGTTCAACTTGTAAATTATTTTTCTGACATGGCTTGAATGCACCACTTTTTAATTACTTTTCTCTTTTCTGATAATCTGTTTTCTCGTGACTATTAAAGTCATAGTTTGAGGAACTGAAAATACAAACATACATAAATAGGTCACACAGGAGAAAACGGAGCAGCGACTGTCTCACCAAACAACTCAAATACAGTCAGTCAAGCCCTCCGACAAAAGATGACACCTTCAGTATGTGACATATAAAAAAAACTCTCATTTTCCCAGCCCTTAGGGTCCACGAAAAGAGTAAAACTCAGTGGAATCACAGAGAGAGAGAGAGAGAGAGAGAGAGAGAGAGAGAGAGAGATAGCGTGCGCGCGAGAGAGAGAGAGAGGAGAGAGAGAGAGAGAGAGAGAGAGAGATAGCGCGCGAGAGAGAGAGAGAGAGAGAGAGAGAGAGAGAGAGAGAGAGAGATAGCGTGCGCGCGAGAGAGAGAGAGAGAGAGGAGAGAGAGAGAGAGAGAGAGAGAGAGATAGCGCGCGAGAGAGAGAGAGAGAGAGAGAGAGAGAGAGAGAGAGATGTTGAGGGTGATCTACATCTGACATGAGAGAAAAGAGATACAGTGAAGAGAAAACATGGGGAAAGGGTGAAGGAAAGATAAAAGAGGAGAGGAATCGAACACAGATCAGGACGAGACAGGAAGGACGGAGGGGAAAAGAGACGAGAGAAAGCAAATACAGACAACAGCAGAGACGTGGAAATGAAAGTAAAGACAGAGCGAAGGAAAAACGGCCTAAATCTTCCATTACAATATCAAACACGCGACCCAGATGAAGTCTATCGCACAATTCTCCGCTCACAGGAAACGGAGGCATCAAAGTGTGCTCTTGTGAAAGCTGAGAGCGCAACTTCTGTGTCTTTATTTGCAGTAGCGTGTCAGTCAAATATGTGGAGCTTTACTATGCAAAGAGACTGGAGGATATAGGAGTAATATTAGGAATTGTGTTCCGTCAGATCACATGTCAGCTGTCTGTCTCCTCTAGGATGCTCGTTCTGAGCCGTTCCAGACACGTTAAAGCCACTGGATGACAGTGTCGGGAATAGGAAAATGCAAAACGCCAGACTTTTTGACATTAATCGTAAAATAGGACAGCGAGTGCAGACATATGGACGTGAGGCGGCTGGCTGACTCGGCACCAGCATCTCTCTTAAAAGTTTGCTTGGAATGGCAGCTGATGGGTTGAGAATTGAGAGGAAAATTATTTTATAAGGAGGTCATGCGTGAACATTGCTTGTGTGTGTGTGTGTGTGTGCGTGTTTGAGAGCACATAAAGACAATTCCTTTGAAGCAGCTGCAGCAACAACGCAAGTGCTGTATCCTGTTGTAAGCAATTTATTTTAGTCATTGTATGCTGCACGCTTCAATATCTATAAAGCATAATTTTACTTTAATTTCTATGATACTTCTGACAATAACAGCTTTGAATCCCATAAGTACAACTTTTGATTTAAAAAAATAAATAAATAAATAAATGAAAAATCCATGACAGAATGCTTTAAAACACTGGACGCCACAGATCAAATAACATACATCAGTTTTTCTTCATAAACCCAAGCAAGTGTTTCACTATACAGATGGTTCTCAACAGTTCTCAACTTTTTTTGAGATTAATGTAACATATAAAAGGAAAAAAAAAATCGTTTCTAATTTGTACACTCGCTGCATATAAAAAATAACGGAGGTTATGATTAAATATACTTCATCATTTTGCTTTTAGTCTCAATGAAGTATGCAAAGTTAAGCCATGTGTTGCTCAGATTAGAAATATTGCATTATTATGAACTAGTTGTTGGGATATTAATAAAAAATGTTCAATGTGCATTTAGATTTCTGCAATTGCATAATGCATAAATAATTAAATGGTTTTCAATTAAATGATACTTTAAATGTGAAACTTAGTCAGTGTCTTAATGAACAGATTAGTTTAAATGGCTGATTCATTCAGGAACAAACCAAGTGACTGTCTTTCGGGATAAATCTACCTCCGAAGGGCACTTCGGAGTGAGAACGATCAAGGTCGCCATATTGAAGGTTCATTCCAAAGTGAAGTTCTCAAAACTGGCCACTTCAAAGGGCCCTTCAGAATAAATAATTTCAAAGGGTACAACTGATGGATGCTTCGCTGCCATGATCCTTTGCACAGGTTGAATTGTGTAACGATGATGCCTCCTTAATTGTGTTGACTGGATTGACCCAGTGCATTTCAAGGAACTTTTTTTTTGGTCCCCTACTACACCTTTCATCTCTTCAAAGCTCTCACTTTGGATGATAAACACTTCAGTGGGATTAGGGCAAAGAAATGAGCCTGTCAGAATGGAATGAAGCATTTATGAATGGATCATTGAATTATTCACCCACTCGATTCATTCAAAACACAGATTTATTCGGTAAAGAAACACAACTGTTTGTTGCTCTGAGGCCCTGTTTACACCTAGTATTAAAATGTGGTTTTGTCGATCCAATCACAAGTAGACAATGCTAAATAGAGGTATAAATGGGTCTGAAACATTTTGAGTTTGTCCACTCTCGACCACTTCCAGAGGTAGTCGAAAACTCATTCGTCCAGATTGCTTCCATAGTGTTAGCTGCTAAAGACAAGCTCCTTTCTGCTTACTGATCTAATTCTTAAGAGAAGTGTTGTTGAAGTGCACTAGCCAGATTCAATTTAAACCTTGATGTCTAAAATTGCAAATTTAGTTTGAAGGCAAAAAAAAAAAAAAAAACACGTTCTCTTACCAGTCATGATTCTAATGCAAACTCACAGCCTTCTGCATAGTTTTGCTGCTATCAGAGCAGAAACGAAAGCTGCTGCTCTCCGTATCATTTTCCATTGTCTCCTTTCATGTTCATCAACTTATTTCACATTAAAGATAAAGCCCATACAAACACCCGTCCATAGAGCCTCCCCACAAAGAAATCAGTTGTTGAAAGTGGACAAAAGAGACAGACTAAAACAGTAGGTCTAAGCAGGAACGTGTCTCCTTCATTCACTTGTGATCCAATCAACCAAAATGCATCTTAATAACAAAAATAATAACTGTGGCTTTGTTTCGAACAGTTTTTTTTTTTCTTCTTCTTCTCCTTCTTTTTTCTTTTATTAGACCAAACTCTTTTTGGCATTTTCCAGAACTGAATGATATCCAAATATTTATCACAGACATTTCTCTCGCCTTATCTCCCATCTTGGACTTTCCATTTGATCAAGCTTTTTGTAATGCTTTCTAGGATTGTCTACAAAATGAATGATACACATGATGCCATTTGCATTGGTGTTAATCAAAAAAAGTTTTAAAATGCAGTCGACTTCTGTAGCTTTATGCTTGTTTTAGAGCAGAGCCATTCATTGCTGTCTCAGCAAGGTATCTTTTAGTCACTACAGTCACTATTACATACAGTATAAAAACTAGATTTTAACAAGCAGAAAATGTACTTTTCAAGAGTTCCTCACCTCTACAACACTGTAGTCGTGTTCATTTAGCTTCCGAGAAGTAAAATCCTCACGCAAATGTAACATTCAGAGTGTGCTGTGATTTATGTAAGTGTCACTGATACTGACAGGTACGTTTTCATGGCATCGGAAGGATATTATATCAGGAAAGAATAAATGCCAATGCAAGTATTTCGCTCTCGCTGTATCCAAGCTCAAAAAACACTATAAACTGCAGAGTGTTTCATTTTCACTTCCGTATCTATGGCCTTCCATTCACCTAGACTGACTCTTTTCCTTTTTACAGTACATTTAAAGGATCATAATATGGAAAAATAGTAGCTTTTGTGATTGTTGATTGTACTTTAAAAACATACTGTAACTTTGTATTACTGTGCATAAAAAGGCTGTTACCACTGTTTTTTGTGCCAAAAACCCTTTGGTGATCCCTCCAAATTTACACAGTTTTTTGGCGCATTAACATATTTTTGTTCACACAGCTCTAAATATGCTTATAGTATTAAGGGCTCATTACAGCACTGTCATCGCTTATTTGTAATATCTCTTGATGACAAACACTACAGGACATTTTTCACACTGTGTATAACAGCATCTTTTAATTACATCCCTGCAATAATGATTAGAATGTGTCATTTTAATATATGACATCTAAAATTGTAAAACAACTGCATTTCAAGGCACAGTGAGCGAGATGAAGGCTAGACGATCACAAAGCCTGAGCTGAACCGGTGCATCAAGGTGAAAACACAACCGTCTCTCGCGTTCCAGTGCAGATTTTAAGACCATTAGAGCAACCACATGCTGAACGCGGTTTTATCCTTTAATGCACTGAAGATATAGAGACATATTGTATGTGTCCTCTGCAGTGACTTTTTATGTTATTATCTTGAAAGCTTACGTTAAAAGTCACTGCACGCCAAGTGGAAGCATTCTTGAGAAAGGAACAGCAGTTTTGCTGTGAGAGCTTGTAGAAGTACATGCAATGTCCATTAGTATCTCAACTATATAGATGCAATTCATACTTTAATTCAAGGGCGTAACCATGGTATAGATATTGGGGGGGTCCAAATGTGAGCCCTTCCCCATATATATATATATATATATATATATATATATATATATATATATATATATATATATATATATATATATATATTTTTTTTTTTTTAAGTGCATTTCCCACAATTCACAATTTTCATATATTGATAAAGATTTGCTCATCTAGAACATAGTTTTGAGGAATACATTGACCATTTCAATTAACATTGAAAGAACAGTCTGCAATTTCTCTGACATAGCAGCAAATAGGATGATGAAGCACATGTATCACAATTACTCTGTATCCCCTTCACTCACACCACCATCTTTCTGTCCTACAAACACACACACACCCTTACTTCTTCACTTATACTTAAAATGCCTTAATTCCATACACATACTTACACCATGCCATGGCTCCATCCACACACACACACACACACACTGACACATACACATCACAAATTCTCTGCATCCCCTTCAAACACATACACACCATCATCCCTCTCTCCTATAAACACACTCACACACACACACACTCTCTCCCACATATGCATAAACATTTTTATATAGTACATATACATTTGATACTTCTCACTTATACTTAGTTTTGCCTACTTTTTCCATACCTTCCTCTATCCCATGTATATACCCATCCCCTCGTAATATGCACACACATCTCCAGACAATCACACACACACACACACACATCCATGCACAATAAAGCGGAGCATCCAACCTACGTTTACACAAGTAGCTCTATGTACGTGACAAATAAACATCCTTGTATCCTTGTATCAATAGTTAAGTTTCATATCGAAAATGGTTGATATTGAAAATGGTTGACCTCTTATAATGACATGCACTTTTTTAGTATTTATGAAAAACAAGCAAAAAATTTTCACTTATTTAATTTGAACTTAACCACTTAAGCCACTTTGTCAGGTAATAGTTAACATAACAATATAGAATTACAATAAAAACAAACAGGCCAGGCCATCAACGAATGAATAGAGGCTTATCAATGGAGTGGTAAGTGCGGGAAGTGGTCTGTGACTCCAGCAGTTCATTATTCAGACTATTTTCAGGGTATCATGCTAGCTACCTAGCAATAATACTGAGCCATTTAAACCTGATATTTTTTCACATTTACTCAAAAATTGCCACGGTATTTTTGATCATGGCACTACTTTTTAGGTGTCTACTTGCTTACCGTCTGAAAAAAAGGCGAATGTCCGCCTGTTGTCCTGCTTCTTTCTTTTAGCTCCTACCTTCATTTCATTTAAGCACCAGTGACAGTCGGACTGAGCGGTTTTTTCAAACGATGCCGCAAGCCGGCGTTTACGGGCTCAACCAAGTGTACAATCGAGGGGGTTTTTCCTTGTTTTTCCTAAATTTAAAGTAAATCGGAAATAACAACAGATCCACTAGGCTACAACCAGGGTTCATAAAAGGAGGGCATATCATATGTCACATATTACAATATAATAGGCCTATTATTGGGGGGGGACAGATTGGTATTTTTTTTGGTATACACGTCCCCCCCAAAGTATATGGTGGTTACGCCCATGCTTTAATTACTTCTCAGTAGGTTTCTTTTAACACATTTGCAGGGATGCAAACTAGAAGCACTGATTCATGAAGCTTCGAAATCAAACCATCAGTGGTTTGGAGATTGTATCAAATTTTGCAAGTCACATGATTTCAGAAAACAAGGTTTTGTTACATCATACGGTTTTGAACCTTGTTTTCGAAACATTTTCTACATTCCAAAGTTTTGCCATAACAAGTGTCTAATGGTCTTAAATGATCTCGAGTCAGTTTTGTAATGAAGGTTCATTTTTAAATAATTTAATCAACTTTAATACTTATATGGTTGTATAACACAAAAAAGAGAGTGATACTGTACTTAATTGCTCCTTATTGAGTTGACACAAAACAAGGACTACAAATTAATAAAGCACAAATTTTACAGAACCTTCATATTTAATGGTCTTTAATTATTTGTAGATTGCATTTAATGCATTAGACATCAATTTAAAAATAAATAAATAAATAAATAAATAAAAATTGCAGTTGGTTTGCAACAGGTTTGGACTGAGTTTTCATTGCATTTACACCGTTTTGACCAGCAGGTGGCGCAAGCCTGTGGTGTTTCAAACGTTTAGAAACACTGAATAATTTTACGGAACCACTGATTCTGTTGATTCAGAGCTTTGAAAAGCTTTGTATGTGATTTTGCCAAGTAAGACATATTCCTGGATCAACATTTTTTTGTTGATCCTGGATCAACATTATTCTTCAAAAGTATAAACCCTATTCCTACCCCTAAACCTAACCCTACCCATAATTCATCCCTAAAATCAGAGGGAAATGATGATTGAATAACAAGGATGTAGAAGCACATAACTCTGGTTGTAAGGCTACAATTGACATTTCCTGTAATCTTATCCCTCAATTCTGATTGGTTGTTTGGAATGTTGTTCCAGGAACAACACGGATGTTGATCCAGGAACATGTTGCACTTGGTGAAATCACATTCACTGTAAAACTTTGGAGGTGTGGATGGTAACACCTTTGTTCTGCACTTGTTCATTTGAAAAAAAATGTGGCAAATCGCGAGCCTGATTGCCGTGCTTCTGACTAGAGCAACCATAGACATATAAAATACCTAGACGCCTCATTGGCCACTTTGAGCCGTTGCTGCGATACGTCAACGCGTCCGCCATGTTTGCGCGGGCAAGACTGCCTTAAAAACAAATGGAGGTAAACGGGGGGAGCTGGGGTTTTCTGGATAAAAACACGATAACATTTACGTTTATCAACCGATTTCAGTGGTTTGTGATCTTCATGGACTTAAAAATAACTCTGCCTCCAGTTATTTAGTTAGGCTTGGAAAATTATTAATTTTCGTAAGAAATTGTGAAAGCTCACACTCATACTCGTGTTGATTTGGTTGAATTTTTTCTGTTAACAACTCTAATATTAATGTAGTATAACTGTGACATATACATGTAATTTTAACGTACATTAAATTAAATTGTTTCATTGCTTTCTCTGTCTTCAACCCCAACATTTTAGCTTTTCTCGTGCTTCAGGTCAGAACACAGCTCATTCGCTTTGAAATACAGGAAAAAAATCGAAATAATACATCTTTAAGCACTAATAATTTACCATCATTGAGAAAATTTAATAAAACCAGCGAATACAAATCAAAAAGTGACACACTGGTAGTCTGCTTTTTATTTTCATAGCACTCTATACAGATAAACACCACAAACAATAACACATGTAACTGATAATCCTTTATGGATCCAGTAAAACTTACCGTTACAGTGGCAAATTATTATGCACTGATACAGTGCACAGTAAAAATATAGTAAAACTGATATGTAATATTAAAATATATGTAGTACAAGTTGTAGTAAAGTCAATAATATAAAAAGCGAGTACAACAGTACAATAATGTAAGTGATATAATAGATTTATAATAGCACAAATTATATGTGTAATACCATAATAAATAAACAACAGATGTATAATAGCAAGTAGAATATGTAATATCAAGGGTGGAATAATACAGAATAGACAATAATGAAGAATAAATTAATAGTAAATTATAAAGTAAATTAAATAATCGTGAAAAAGACAGTTTTATAATAGTATTTGTGTAATAATTATTAAAGAAAGTAAGACAACTAATGACAAGCAAAAATTGTGGTCGTGAATTTATATATATATATATATATATATATATATATATATATATATATATATATATATATATATATATAAATATAAAATCCTCTGAATCAATCTCAGCTCAAGGTACACATTTTATTTCAGTTTTCAGTTCTAGCTTTCCCTGGGAATAGAGTGGTTCAGTTGTGATGTCAAAACCTGACTAATAATGACTAATTCTCCACTCCATATTTTATAATGGGGTTTTTCAATTAATGAGTAAAGTGATGTAAACAACTTGATGATGATTGACATTTTGCTCTACAATGCAAATTATACACACCCATGCAGAAAACACAAATTTTGAAACAGTTGTTTATTTTTCAATATATGTTACTACATAGGAATGTTTAGGGTGTGAGTGTGTGCAGTTTACATTGTACAATAAAATGTCAAAGTATAGTTATGTTTAACACAGACCAGAATGTGAGATGCTTCCCCACAAAAAAAAAAAACAAACAAAAAAAAAACCTTTCCATTAATCAAAAGTAATAATCATTATTACAACATCAAAAGCAATAATCAACAATGATTTTGTCATGATATTGCAGCTTCACTCACTAAGGAGTTCCTGTGTTTATCATTTCTAGGCTATTTACCTTATGCAGTTTTTCTGTAAATACACATACACTACATAATCAGCATTAATCAGCCTATGTAAATCATTTTAAATGCAGTCTTGTGATTGACTGAAGAAACTGGTTATTTGTAAATATTTGACAAAAAAGACAGAAACATTTAATAAGGTAATTATATTAAATGATATTGTTATAAAAATTACCCTTACAAAGGTTAAAAATTGCTCCTGGAGGTCTGTTCCTGGCAGAGAGAGAGAGAAAGAGAGCGAGAGAGTGGTTTGAATATGATCAGGGTCATTCTGGCCATTCATTCAGGGCTATTCTGGGTTTTAACTAGTACAAATACAACATTAGGCTGTGGAGGTTTAGTCTCTTGGAAATGCAGAGAACAGGCTTTCTTCAGATTTCTTTGAGGCTTGTGTTGTCCTGTTTGCAATTGGCTAAAAAGGAAAAAAAATATATATAATCAGTCCACAGTTTTATGATAAGCTATGAAATCCTTATAATCAAGTGATGATAAACTTACTCTTTGTAAATAAGTAACGTTAGTGAAATTAAAGAGAGATGCTTTAGCTCCATCTCTAATCCTGACAGTCTGACATTGTCTTGTCAAAGTGCTCACTGTATATATTGTGCTCATAACACAATTTACTTTATGATATAAACTACAATATAAGTTAAAACTTTATAAGAATTCATTTAAAATTTGATTTCTTATAAAGTCTCAGCTTTCACAGCTTACTAGCGATATCGCTTACGTTAGCTATTAATAGTCTGATACTTGTGGCTAATTAAGCTGTCAACATAATGCTAAAAATGACCAAAAAACATCCAGAAACAACTGTTCATTCTTACCTGTGAAAGATAATACCCCGAGAGCTGTTTTTATTACTGTGGGACGGTCTGAAGATCCCCAAGCTGCCGACAAGTCCGGGATCTTTTCTCATGTCCTGATATGAGAGTTATGAAGAGTTGCCCGCACCAATATGGCGGCGACGTTGACGTGCGGTCGAGCAGCCAATGAGGCGTCTAGGTATTTATTATGTCTATGAGAGCAACGACCAATCGTATGACTGACTACAGCAGCATGTGCACAGGGATTCCTTGTCTACAGGAGCGCTGCAGGTTTTGATGGACCACTGAAAACATGTGAGGCAGTTTTTCCTTTTGATTGGCCATTTCTGTAGATATAAACACATACTATATACATAGTAACTCTGGGCTGGATGTTATTATAAAGTTATGTATTGTAATTGTTATTGTTATGAAAAAGCCTATTAAATGACCGTAAAATCATTTAAATATTTATGTACATTTTTAAAGCTCATTCTTTTATAATAAATCCCCACTGATGCATTTCCTCGGCTTTGTAATCATCTTAGCTTTTTCACTCCTCATGAGGTTACATCACTGCAGTATAAAAGCACAGCAGTTGGGCTGAAATCACATTCATTTTATAGAGAAATTGATGCTGAACGATATCCTACACATTTTTTCAAGACAAACCTACCATGATGTTGTTAATCAATGATATATATAAAGTTTTTTAGAAGCCATATGCTAAATGTGATTTTAACTTAGATTTTCAGTGAAAATAGAGATCCACAAATCACAGTTACTTTTACCATAGAATTAGAGTCAAATTTTTGTTCAAAGAGCTCAAATAAGAGCTTTCTACATTATCATACTCTTTTAAATTTAAAACATAAAATACACTGCTTTTACTGCACATCAGGGTTGCCAGGTTTTTACAACAAAGCCCACACAATTTCTACCCAAAACTAGCCCAAATCTAATGTTTTGTCCGGTTAAAAACCACACCCAGAGGCTAAAATGTATGGTTTTTGGTGGGGTTCCCCTGGTAAAAAACAACCTGTGGCAACAGAGTTAAAGTAGCTCAATTCTGCGAGAAAACTGCAAACTTGGCAACACTGCAGCAGATATACAGTACATTGTACCTCTTATTTTAATATTTAATTTACAATTAAAAGATTGTTCATAAAAGATGTTAAGTACACAGTTTTGCACTTTTTTTCAGAATGTATTATACGTTTTTGTCCCAAATCAAAGTTTGCAATGTTGTATTCATTAGGGAACAGGTTGCTTTGGTTGAAGAGTTAAAACTCTGTATTGAAGACGTTTTTGAAATCCCTATGGAGAAAATGAACGTGAAAAACACTTCAAGAACCCAGCATGGATTGCCTTGTTGCACCACTGAGTAGTTAATTTTATAAATAGAAGAGTATTTCATGGAGAAAGGGATCTGTAATTATTTCAAGTGATTTAATAATAAATCAAAAGGAGGGTTACTCCATAGACTGATATAATAATGACGTGGTAAAGATCTGAGGAGTTCTGCTGAATAAAAACATTTTTAAACTCTCCTGGAAGGTGCATGTCTTTATTTTAATGACTCCATTCTCAAACATGTGGCAGTGTTATGATACAAGTGCCACTAATTCCTGCTCTCTTGAAGCTGATAACTGCCCAATAATGAAGCTTTTAATGAAGCTGAGATGCTTCACCTAAACCTAAAGAATAAAGAAAAAAAAAACAAAAAAAAAAAAAACATGATATCTCTCTTATTTCTCAATGTTTCTCTTGTCACAGACAACATCCCAAAAATGTCCCAAACTACATTTGCTATGACAGCAGAATCAGAACTCAGATGTTACTCAGTGCTACAACTGTGGACTCAATTGTGGCTCATTGTTTTTATTTATCCTATAGACCTTCCAGAGAGGTATAAAACAGCAGTGAGCTCCATTTAATCTCCTGAACAATGAAAGAGCAACCTCGCAGCGTTAACATGTTGGTAACACTTTACAATACATTTCAATTCGTTAATATCAGGTATCATGGACTAACAATGATCATGGCACCTACAGCATTAACATACTTTAACCTCCAACAAATGTCTCTATTGGTAACACTTTACAATAGGTTTCATTTGTTAACATTAGTTAACTGCATTAGTTAACTTGGGTAAAACTTCTACAGCATTTATTAATCTTAATGCTATCCTCAGCATTTACTAATACATTTTCAGATCAAAAACGGAACATTTTAACATTACTAATGCACTGTGAACTTGAACATGAACAACTGCTTGAACATTTTTTTTTTTTTTATTACCTAATTTAACAGAGGTTACCATATGTTGTAAAAATATATTGTTCATTGTTAGGTTAAGATAGTGCATGCATTAAGTAATGTCAACAAATAAGACCAGATTTAATGTAAAGTGGTACCTCTTTATTTTCAATGTTCTTTAAAGTAGTACCTAACAACAGAAATCACTGCTCCACAAGAACAGGAATTGTGCACACAATGCAGGTTGTCAAGCCTCCACACCAATGAATTTCAATGATATTTTTCCACATGTTCACTATTACTTGATTTTCAAAAATCAATTTACTGCGATTTCACTCACTCTCAAACAGCAATTTCCTTCCGATGCAATATTTCAGAACTAGAAAAAATGGTCACACTTTAGTTTTGGGACCAATTCTCACTATTAACTACAACTTTTGCCTCAGCAAACTTCTTGCTGCTTATTTATTAATATAGTTAGTTACTTATTAATAGTTAGTAAGGTAGCTGTTAAGTTTAGGTATATGGAGTTTAAGGATTAAGGGATCAAAAATATACAGTAGTCATGCAGAATAAGGCATATATGTACTTTATAAGTACTAATACACAACGTCCCAGGTTCCCTTTCGAGGGAACTTCGAACTGCGTCCTCTAGGGGTCACTATGGGGAACGCCGTCAGCGTGACCCATGTCTGAAGCATATATACAAAAACACCACATGTTGGCCGGCGACAGCTTATGACGTCACTACCGGCACGACCACAGTATAAAGGGGCGCCGGGAAAATACGTCATTCTCTTCTTCGTCTTCAGTGACTGTTTTGTTTGAAGCGTGCATTCTACTGGTAAGAACGATTTTCTACTGTTACTATGGCGAGCACTAGCAAGGCGTTTAAGAGATGTGTGCATCTGTGTCCTCATTATTTGACACCCGATGACACACACGATCTTTGCGTCATTTGTTTGGGTGAGGAGCACGCACACGATGTCCTCGAGGGGGCAATCTGCGTGCACTGTGAGCTTTTTTCTGTGAGAAAGCTCCGCTCTCATCTGTCTCTCTTTTCGAGGAAGGAGGGGCAGCCGTCTGCTTCCCATGGTTCAAGACCCACTGCTGCTGAGGCACGGAGGAGAATGAGCTCGTGGGGCTCGCAGGCGGATCTGGCTGATGAGTTAGAGAGGGGAATTTCCTTGTCGCGCTCGTCGGCCGCGAGCGAGGGCGAGCCGCGGGATGATGATGATGTGATCTCGCTGACATCATCTGATCTGGCAGCTAGTGCTCTGCTGGTTTATGCCCAGGAAGAGCAGGAGATGTCTGAGGGCGAAGAAGTTGAGACTGAGCCCTCTCAATCCTCCTGCCCTGTGTATGACGAGTTGTTGGAGGTTATGGAACGTGCCACGGCGAGGCTTGACTTGCCGTGGAAGAGTGCCAATATGGTGGCGCCGCGAGGTCGTCTCAATGAGCGTTATCTTTCTGGCCACAGCCCCCCAGCTCGAGTGAGCCTCCCATTTCTTCCTGATCTCCATGCAGAGATTGAGAGGGAATGGAAAAGCCGTTTTCCTCTCGCATTCATAGGTTTCAGCATACCAGTTATGCTAACATTGAGGGGATGTGTGAAAACGGCTATGAGGGGATACCCTCTGTGGAAGAGACGCTAGCTAGCTATCTCTCTGTGGGCGAGACATCCGATGACACACGATGGCGGTGCTTCAGGCATAAAAGGCTGATCTGCTGAAAGACCTGGATAAGGGTCAGGGCTTGTCACCTTATGAAGTAGCTGACCTGCGCCGCACCACGGATTTGGCTCTCCATGCCACTAAGCAGGCCGCCACTGCTATGGGCAGGTCTATGGTGGCCATGGTGGTAACGGAGAGACATCTGTGGGTGAATCTAGCAGATGTTGAGAAGAAAGAGAAGGGCTTTCCTCTCGATGCTCCAGTCTCGCCTTCCGAGCTTTTCGGAACCTCCGTCGAAACGGTGGTCGAGAAGTTTAGGCAGGCGAGGGCGCGCTCAGCGGCCTTCAAAACCTTCATTCCAAGAAGTTCCAGGTCTGAGCCCGAACAACGCAGGGGTCCTGGCCCATCTCCATCTGGGGATCAGAGATGGGCACAGAAGGCTAGTGTCGCGACTCGTGCCCCTCCCCCGCCTGCGGGTAGGGCTAGAGGGAGGCGCGGGTCAAAGAGAGGTAGGCAAGACCTGAGGGAGGTGATCCAGACGAGGCGTTCTCAACGCTCTCGTCCGGACCAGAGTAAGAGTTGAACATCTACTCCCTTCCCTCGGGGGGCCTTGTCTTCTGCCCTCATCTTCCCCTCTCTAATTCCCCTGCAACCACCGTTAATTCCACCTGACTGAGGTTGGGTGGGAACCTAAAAACTTGCGTTTTAAAAACATTGCAGTCTCTAAATGCTGGACTTACGATGTTTTGGTTAAGTTCTATGTTTCATAGAAACTACCTTACTGATGATCCGGACCCGACTCTTCGGATTTCGACTCCGGGACTGATCTCATGCGCAGGAACCATGGATGGGTGAGTACGATCCAGTTCTAAAACGTCTCACTGGTATTTGTGTGTCCTTGCAACACTGCAGTTCCAGGAACTGCGGGTCTTTTTACTTCAGTTTCTTGGCAGGGGACGCCTCTTTTTGGGAAGGTACATGGCTATCTGAGGATATCTATGTGCTAGCTTAGAGACTGCTCCCCTTTCTGGGGTTTTTAAGTAGCAATCTCCCCGAGCCCTTGCCTAGAGTGTACTATCTCCCCTGCTAGGGTGTAAGTAATTAGCCTACTATTGTGACAGCTTCTCTGGAGGGCTTACCGGATTTTTAGGCCAGTGGTTGAGCTAGCTTTGCTCCCCTCACCATAGAGGGTCACCTATGAGCATGCCGCTCCCTTCTGAGCATCTGAGTTCCCTCTCATGCTGAGTTAAGTTCTCTGCTCCCCAGAGCTCTGTGACCATATGCTGTCTTGTTGGTCGAGCTGGCGTTGCTCCCCTCATTATTGAGGGTCACCTATGAGCATGCCGCTACCTTCTGAGCGTCTGAGTTCCCTCTCATGCTGAGAGTTAAGTTCTCCGCTCTCCAGAGCTATGTTTGTTGGTCGAGCTAGCATTGCTCCCCTCACCATAGAGGGTCGCCTTTGAGCAAACCGCTCCCTTCTGAGCGTCTGAGTTCCCTCTCATGCTGAGAGTTAAGTTCTCCGCTCTCCAGAGCTCTGTCATTTAGCAGCCTCAGGTTGTTAGGCCTCTCTATGCCTCCCTGTGGGGTTGCTCTCCTTGTTGGTAGAGCTAGCATTGCTCCCCTCATTATTGAGGGTCACCTATGAGCATGCCGCTCCCTTCTGAGCGTCTGAGTTCCCTCTCATGCTGAGAGTTAAGTTCTCCGCCCTCCAGAGCTATGTTTGTTGGTCGAGCTAGCATTGCTCCCCTCACCATAGAGGGTCACCTATGAGCATGTCACTCCCTTCTGAGCATCTGAGGTCCCTCTCATACTGAGCATTAAATTCTCCGCTCTCCAGAGCTCTGTGACCATATGCTCTCCTTGTTGGTCGAGCTGGCATTGCTCCCCTCACTATTGAGGGTCACCTATGAGCATGCCGCTCCCTTCTGAGCGTCTGAGTTCCCTCTCATGCTGAGAATTAGGTTCTCCGCTCTCCAGAGCTATGTTTGTTGGTCGAGCTAGCATTGCTCCCCTCACCATAGAGGGTCACCTATGAGCATGCCACTCCCTTCTGAGCGTCTGATTTGTTGGTCGAGTTAGCATTGCTCCCCTCACCATGAGGGTCACCTATGAGCATGCCGCTCCTTTCTGAGCGTCTGAGTTCCCTCTCATGCTGAGAGTTGGGTTCTCCGCTCCCCCAGAGCTCTGTCATCAGCAGCCTCAGGTTGTTAGGCCTCTCTATGCCTCCCTGTGGGGTTGCTCTCCTTGTTGGTAGAGCTAGCATTGCTCCCCTCATCATAGAGGGTCACCTATGAGCATGCCGCTCCTTTCTGAGCGTCTGAGTTCCCTCTCATGCTGAGAGTTGTGTTCTCCACTTCCCCAGAGCTCTGTGACCCTATGCTCTCCCGAACGCTAGAACGGTGTTTACAATCCATGTTATGGTAAGTACGCATGCTAGTCTCTGTGAACTTTCTGAAACCCACGCTGCGGTAAGATCGCACACCAAGTGTTTTGCGGTCTTTCTAAAATCCTGTCCTTGGTCGTATCCCCTTAAAGGAATCTCTGCTTCTGATTCCAAGCCTTTGAGCTCTACCCTGGGTCCAGGAGGCTCGGCCCCTAACAGGTAAGTTCTGGGGTATGCAGCTCAGGTTTTTGGCCGAAGGGGATAATGTCACTGACAGCCGTCCACCCGTCCCAGGAGCAACTCCCTTAGCCGGGTAGAGTTGGTACTTAGTGCTCGCCTTGTGTGCCTGGCTTTGCACTCCCCTCAGCATGGTGGTGTGGGTATTCCGTTCCCCATAGCGACCCCTAGAGGACACAGTTCGAAGTTCCCTCGAAAGGGAACGTCTCAGGTTACATATGTAACCATGGTTCCCTGAGTAGGGAACGAGACACTGCGTCCTCTAGGCTCGGTGCCATGCTTCGGAAGCAAGCTTCAGATGAAGAAGTGAATGACGTATTTTCCCGGCGCCCCTTTATACTGTGGTCATGCCGGTAGTGACGTCATAGGCTGTCGCCAGCCAACATATGGTGTTTTTGTATATATGCTTCAGACACGGGTCATGCTGACGGCGTTCCCCATAGCGACCCCTAGAGGACGCAGTGTCTCGTTCCCTACTCAGGGAACCATGGTTACATATGTAACCTGAGACGTTTTGTATGTAACCATGGTTCCCCGAGGGAACAAGACGCTGCGTCAGAAAACGCTAGGGGAACGTCTTCAGTAATATCATGCTCTGAATCATATGTGTAATCAGTCCAATCGATGGGCGAGACGTCACGGGCGGGTGACGTAATGACAAGGAAGCTTAAAAGCACATGAGGTGCAGCCGGTGTCAGCTTCTAGGAATGAAACAAAACTCTAGTAGGGATGCCAGAAGTATGGCCTTGAGATGCAGTGTCTCATTCCCTCGGGTAACCATGGTTACATACATAACCTGGGACGTTCCCCTTCAGGAACTCGAGCTGCATAGGAAAACGCTAGAGGAACGAGATGTCCACGACGCCAGTGCGATGTCTGACAAGTCGCAAACAGATCCATCCGAGTTTGCCAAAAACTCCATATCTGCTTCACCACCTCGGGGTGAAGCATCCATTCCCCGGACCTCGGCTCCTGCCTAGACAGGATGTCTGCTCCCATATTGAGATGCCCAGGAATATGAACTGCTCTCAGCGAAAGGAGCTTGTCATGGGACCACACAATGATCTGATGCGCCAGCTTGTATAAGGGGCGTGAACGTAGACCTCCCTGGTGGTTGATATAAAAGACTACTGCTGTGTTGTCGGTGCGCACCAACACATGGCGATTTCTTAGGTCTGGAAGAAAGTGTTTGAGTGCTTGAAACACGGCCAGCATCTCCAGGCAGTTTATGTGCCACGTGAGATGGCGACCACTCCACAGACCGTGGGCAGGGTGGCTACTCATGACCGCTCCCCAACTGCTGAGAGACACATCCGCTGCTAGCGTTATGTGGCGACAAGGAGCTCCCAGCACCGGGCCCTGAGACAAGAATCAAGGTTCCCTCCACATGTCTAAGGCATGTAGGCATCGCCGTGTGACCTTGATCATACAAAGCGGGATTCCCTTTGGTCTTGAGCCACCACTGTAGGGGTCTCATGTACAGCAGGCCAAAAGGTATCACGTTGGACGCAGCTGCCATCAGACCCAACAGTTTCTGAAACTCAGGAACTTCCTGTGACTGGGAAGGATGGAGACATGGAAATAAGTGTATTTTAGATCTATCGTGACAAACCAGTCCTCGGACCTGATCTGAGACACGACCTTTCTGACAGTGAGCATTTTAAACTTCAGAAGCATGACTGAGCAGAAAAAACTGGCGGAAAATACTGAGAGAAAAACTCGCTGGAGACCACTGCCCCTTGGAACACTGGCAGGGTTGGCAGAACGATCTCCTGAGGGCGCTGAAGAGAGACGGACACCGTGTAATGCGGTGCATCCCACTCTACCCCAGTAGGGGCCGCCCTCAGCAGTCCTGGGCTTATGAATGTCAGGACCGCTTCGTCGAGGGCTTCCTAGACTGAAGCACGACCCTCAGATTGGGCCTCGCCTTAGAAGCCCCCGACTGCCCCCGAGTGCCGCCGACCTCGGTCCCGCTGCAGGGGAGCGCAAGAGCCAACGCTCTGTTTTTGAATCTCCCTGTATGAGGAGCTGGTACACGGATGGGGCTGCTCCCGCCCAGCAGCCCCCAGAGCTATAGAACGGCGAGGGAGAAACCGCTGAAACACCGCCGCCTGTTTATGAGCCTCCTGGTATCTGTCGATGATGGAATTGACGGCGTCGCCGAACAGACCAGAAGGCGCAAGCGGGGCGTCCATGAGGAAGACCCTGTCCTTCACTTTTTTTCACAGGGTCAACCACAAATACCTCTCCGCCTCCACCAGAGCTGCCATGGACCGCCCAATGGCGCGGAGAGCTAAATCAGTGGTTCTCCTAAGTTCTGAAATGTCATCTGATTTGACTTGCTCGCCTTCATCTAGCTGTTTAAGCAGGTCGGCTTGGTACGCCTGTAACACCAACATAGTGTGCAGACACGCACCAGCCTGACCCGCTGCCGTGTACCCCTTGCCCACCAACGCTGAAGTGGATCGCAGCGGCTTGGAGGGCAAGACCAGAGCCTTCAGAGACGATGCCGCGACGATGGACAGATTGCTCGCAAGCGTCTGCTCTACCCGGGGCATTGCTCTGTAACTGCATTCACCCAGCCCCGCCACATTGCCATAGTAATCAGACGGGGATGAATAAGCGGGTTGATGGTTTCTTCCACGATCTTGACACCTCGGTGTGGAGATCGGGGAAAAAAAGGCAGGCTCCAGCGTGGAGGTAGCGGCTTAGTACGCAGAAAGCATTCATCGAGTTTGCTTTTCTGGGGTTCAGCCTGTTTCTCTGCGGGCCAATCGATGTTTAACTCGGTAACCACACGAGTAACTACCTCTAATAGCTCCTCATACTGTGGGGAGTGAGGGGGCGAATCCTCGACGATCTCCACATCAACCTCCTCAGAGGAAGATAGGAGGAGCGCCGAGCCCGCTCCCCGGGGGGAAGAAACCACAGAACGGGCTTCCGATCTCAGAGAGCGGGCAGTGCATCTGGCTGGTGAGGAAGAAGATAGGGACTTGCCCGTCTCCATTCCCTCCACCAGATCCAGCTGCGAACCCCACGAGTGCAACTGCCGCTCCGCCTCGGCGGAAGCAGGGTCAGCACCGTGAGGAACGCTGGTGAAGGCTCCCTCCTCAAAGAGATCCTTCCGGGAGCGAAGCGTACGCAGTGGCAGCCGCTCACAATGCGGGCAGTCGGCCCCCTCGAGAGCCGACTCTGCGTGCTTCACTACCAAGCATACCACGCACAAACTGTGTGTATCCCCGCTCGTGATGTAGCGTGGGCAGGGAGGAACACACAGTCTATAACGTGATCTACTTTCGCCCTTATTTGTCTTGTCTTTAGCCTTAGACATGCTGGAGCTTTATGTTGCTGAATGCTTGTGTAACTTGACAGACAACAATAAATAAGACTCACAGAACATAGATCGTGACTGACACACACACAGAGCTTTGCTGAATGACAGAAAGCTGACGCCGGCTGCACCTCACGTGCTTTTAAGCTTCCTGGTCGTTACGTCACCCGCCCGTGACATCTCGCCCATCGATTGGACTGATTACACATATGATTCAGAGCATGATATCGCTGAAGGCGTTCCCCTAGCGTTTTCCAACGCAGCTCGAGTTCCTGAAGGGGAACCAACATGCTGGTAATATGCACGCTAATAGGCAACTAGGTAATAGTGAGAATTGGTCCTTAAAATAAAGTGTTACCACAATTTCTTGCCAATGTATTATTTCAGAGCTAGAAAAAAAAAAAAAAAAAAAAATAGAAATGCTTTTGATTTCTTCCTAGCCTGGAAAGCACTATTTTAAAGATCTCAGCTTTTTCATGAGCGTGGGAACCCTGAAAGCACAATAATGCAGCGCTGATCAGATTGCATGCATATCCTCTTTGAATGGCTGGAAATGAATGCTCGGGATGCTTTGAACTTCTATAAAATGATAAAATAGGTTCACACTGAGGACAGTTCTTCATAACTCGTCCATTTTAAGAGAACTCAGCAGAAACTCATATATAGCCACGAGCAAAGGCCATACACAGTGCATAGCATGGTGTTGATTACTCACCTATAAATTTTATACCGGGTCGTGAATCCTTGGCGAAATCTTTCCATGAAGGAGAGGTACCCCTTCGAGTGGTGGAAAGGGCCACGGTCAGAGATGAGCCAGTCAAACTGCTTGGTAACATGCTGCTCGTTGGCCGAGGGCTCTTGGCGGGAAGACTGAACTGTTATATGGTTCCATATAAACAGGAAGTAAGTGACTTCAATGAGCCTCCAGTTCATGCTTCACTCTCGACCGCACTCTGCTCATTCTCGCTCCATTCTGTGGAGACCTGCGGGATGCAAGAAACACAAGACAACATCTGAACATCAGTCATCAAACCCTCACACCACTGAATGTGCAAAGAAATCGAATCCTGTTGTCATAACCCTGATAGTTTATTTTATTAGCAGTTGGTTTGCAGAGCGCCACACTAACACGACATGAATTACAAAGAGGAAGTACAGCCTTCACTTTATTCAGACTAATTGGTGGCATGATAAGTTCAGACAGGGTGAGTGTCAGCTTTATGATATGTTGTGACATGGGGTCGGTTCGTGGAGGAGGACGGCAGTGCATCTCCACTGGCTAATTAACGGCGGGCACGCGTTCGCACATGAATTTATTGCATTAGCCTCATTTATGCAATTAAGTGGTACATGCTGACATCCTGCATGAAAGAGAGATGGACAAGAGTAAATACGCTCCTGTCTAGAGGCATCTGTAAAAGAGATGTTAATATTAAAATAATAATAAAAAAAAACAGACCATTATATAACAATGAAATGATTCCAGAAAAAAAAAAGATGAGTCCAGAAAAAAAAAAAAGCATCTGTCCACCTTTTATGTCAAGCCACACCAAGGATAAATCATAAATAAAAAATGGAGCAATCTCATTGTTAAAATTAATTCATTCAAGAAGAATACATACATAAGAAAAAAATGTGTCTTGAAATAAAATAAATGCTAGATGAAAATTTTAATTTAACGATGCACTAAAATAAATAAAACACAAACTGAAATAAAAATAAATAAATAAATTAAAGAGCTTAAAATTAATTAAAGAGCAGCATTTACTGTGAACCGTTAAAAATGACCACAGTGCTGAAACACATATTACATAGTGTATAATTACAACACAGTCTTTGCGATTTAATAACTGTGCTGAATCATATTGAATTTCAGGCATTGTTAGGATTAATAAGACATGTTACAGGCCAACTGATGAGTGACAACTCACAAATGCTGATATTTACTCTCATTTGGTGCTCAGTTAATTTTAGCCCCTATCATGGTATGTGTTATATTATTGTACTGCATTTAATTTCTGGATGATTTTTGTGACATTCATGAGAAGAAGATTTTGGAGAAAGTAACACAAAACTGTTTTGGTTCAAAAACAGGTCTCAATGTCTTACGCAAAATCTTAAATAAAAAGATATGTGAGTTTTCCACGACCAGCCTGTATGTTATTAAAATGAGCTGGATTTCCATATCACAGCATATGTCAGCAGCACTCTTTCTGACGGTCTATCTGACAATGTGTTTTTATGTTGTATTTTAAATTGTAACGATCCTCCAGATCTTCCCTTCCAGCATTATAGCCCAAATTCTGAGCTATTAAAAGACAGCATGCACCCTCTTCATGAAGTATCAGACAGCATGTGATGTGACTCAGCACCTGTGAGTGACTAATAGTTCATAACTTCACTATATTCCCCAGCAGTGTGACAGAAACTCAACTGTTTTCATAATAGTGATTTTGCCATAATACAGTACTTTTTCCCCAATTAGTACTGTGTGGCATCACTTTATATATATATATATATATATATATATATATATATATATATATATGTGTGTGTGTGTGTGTGTGTGTATATATATATATATATATATATATATATATATATATATATATATATATATATATAATTTTTTTCCATCACATTGTATTGTGCATTCATTTGTATAGCCTTTTTGTTTTTGTTTTTGTTTTTGTTTTTTGTATGTATGTATTTATTTATTTATTTATTTATGACTGTGGCTTCTTTCTGAGAAAATATTTAATTAAATGCTGCTATTTATCCAAGGCTATAATATTTTTAATCAAGTATTTTACTTGAAATAAAATGAATATTAGTTGTAATATAATTTTACTTGATGTACTAAAATAAATAAAACTGAAATAAAAAATAAAAACTATAATTTTAAAATTACAAAATCACAAAAAAATAAAAAATTGTTTAACTAAAATAAAAATTTATTCTATCTATCTATCTATCTATCTATCTATCTATCTATCTATCTATCTATCTATTTTGTTTGTTTGTTTGTTTGTTTGTTTGTGTGAGATACTTCTTGAAAAAATATATATCATCTGATCATTTATTTTATAATTTATTCAGATGTTGTCCTCATGTATAGCTGCAATTTGAGTTGAATAGCTTGTACTTTGAGAATTGAATTACAACATGTTTGTATTTTCAATGTTAATGGAAATATGACCTTACACACCTTCAATAAAAAAAAAAAAAATAATAAAATAAATAAATAAATAAATAAATAATTAAACAAAAGGTTATGAATCATTAATGAGTAATATTATGCACAAGTAATGTATGCATACTTCCATAATTAGCGTTCTGCAGGTAAAAGATTGCATTAATCATATGTCTGAGAATGCAAAAACTGGCCATGGTCCATGCAAATTTATGGATATTACCTTACAAATATCCTGCTCATCTTAAAGGTGTCTTTACACAGTATACATAATTATGAGATGTATATGCTACGAGCTCCAGGCAGCTGAATGCAGATTAATATTCTCTCTTCTACGCAATTATCTAATTGTCAATGAAATCATTTCTTCCCTCTTCCTGTATGGCTGTTTACAGTCTTTAATGAATGACGATCTCGCAGTCACACAGGCTTCTGCTGCCGGCATCACCTGCAGTGACAAATATGCAGCTGAGTGTCTAATGAGGGCTCCTTTAACTAATTAGTTCAGACTAATTTGAGGTTGCCTGTCAGAACGTAACAATGCATCATTTCACTGAAATTACAAACATGGAGAGAGACACGTTAACTCTTTGAAATCTTCACACCAGAGGGAAAAGTTCAGTATTCTTTACCTGGATGGATTTTCCAAAGGTCACTGAGAGATGACAGACAAAATAATTAATAGTAAATGTATTTACAAAGTCAAGGTGAACAGGCAAAGTTAATGTAATACATAACACAAAGGGGGGGAATTTGCTTTAGCTTTTTCATATTATTATAATGTTATAGAGGACTAAAATATTATGTATATAGAGGGTGTTCAAGATGCAAATTAATAAAATTAATACAATTTTGGTTTTAGGCAAGTTTCAGTTTTAGACAAATTTCTGAATGAAAGATTTTCATAAAAGATTTTGATTTCTATATGTTGTAAATTGAACACTTGAATTAGTGTCAGGTTTATTTTAGTTAACTATATATATATATATATATATATATATATATATATATATATTACTTGAAATTAAATAAACTTCAACTGAAATAAAATACAATATAATAATTTAAACTGATTTTATTTCAGATTTTCAATTTCTTATTTTAGTTTAGTTTGATGTACTAAAATAACTAAAACTGAACAACAACAACAACAATAATAATAATAATAATAATAATAATAATAATAATAAAATTAACTACTGAAAAATGACAAAAACACACAACAAAATTACATATTCAAATCATACTCAAATAATCAAAATTTAAAAACAGCATTTCAGAAAATATTATTAACTCCATTTTCACAAATGAAGGAAGAAAAGCTGTCATGGCCAGTTTTTTTTTTTTTTTTTTTGCATATCTGAAAAGTAGATCTCTTTAGGGAACACTAGAGTATTTTCTATTACACCAAATGTCCATGTTTAGATGATCTGCTCCTGTAACCAATGACACGGCTCCTCTAGACGAAGCTCAGCCGTAACAGCTGGATGTTATTTGATCAATGGCAGCTGAGGGTTCTTCTAATGACATTCAAATTCTCCATACAATCCCACAGCTCTCCAACACTCAACTGGCTCTCTGACAAACGACCATCATGGGCTTCGGGTGTCTGCCAGAGCTGGAGTGGCTGAGGAACATGGTTGACTTCAACAGACTGATTTATGGCGTACTGGTTACCTTTTGAGAAAGTACTGCCCCAGTCACAGCTTTTGTACCTTTTTTTCATAGACGGTAAAGCTCATCTACGGTTATTGTATATGTTTGCTGGGTAGCTGAACTTGTAAAGTAATTTGCCATGGGTAAAAATGTCACCTCTCTAAAGGGATAGTTCACCCTAACATTAAAATTCTGACATCATTTACTCTCCCTACAAATGCTAGTTCCTATATTGACTTCCGTTGTATTTATTTCCACATTAATGTCAATGGCTACCAGCAAATTATTAGTTACCAACATCCTAAATAAATAAATAAATTGCTAAACAGAAGAAATAAACTCATATATGTTTGGAACTACTTGAGGTGAGTAAATGATGAGATTTTTATGTATTTATTTATTTATTTTTTATTATTTTATCTTTAAATGCTTAAAATGATTGATTACATCCACTTTAACTGCATACACATGTCCACTTCTTAATGTGTCCTTTATTGATTATTGATTTGCATTATGCCTAATTTGCATTTTAAAGCAATCAACTTGTGAAAAAAGGAGTGTGCTTAATTGTGTATAATGTCTACTTGTATTCTATATATATATATAAGTATAAAGAATGTGCACTTTCAAGAGTGTTTCGTAACATGCTTTTGCTTTGAGGTACATTTAAAATCATGTTATAATAATCTTTTGTCATGCTTTAAAGAGTTTAAAGAGTTTTTACAAATCTCCCACCATTTTCTCTCGACCGCCTGAAGGACCTTGGGTTTTGTCAGTGTGGATTCATTTATTGACGGATGTTTTGAGATCAAACAAATCCGCTTATGACTCAAACACTTGTTTTGACGTGTTGACTAACATCCTAAAACACGTAAAGTACTTGATTATAATTTTAACTATAGTGTTTTATATAATATTACATTTAAAGGTAATATATTTTAAATATACCCTACTAAAACGTCTTCATTACAAATGTATTTAAACACTTGATATACAAGTTTCAAAACAAATGACATTAAAGTATATTTTACAAATTATTGTGAGTATATTTTATATACTTTAATCACATTTCATTAAATATAAATTATAATACTATTTTATTTAACTGTAAATAACATGCAGTTAAAAAAGTGAAAGTCGTGACGTATTGTCAAGTACGGTGACCCATACTCGAAATTGGTGCTCTGCATTTAACCCATCCAAGTGCACACACACAGCAGTGAATAGTGAACAAACACGCACACACACACACACACACCGTGAACACACACCCGGAGCAGTGGGCAGCCATTGCTCCAGCGCCCGGGGAGCAATTGGGGGTTCGGTGCCTTGCTCAAGGGCACCTCAGTCATGGTATCGAAGGCAGAGAGAGTGCTGTTCATTCACAATCCCCACCTTCAATTCCTGCCGGTGCGAGAATCGAACTGGCAACCTTCAGGTTACAAGCCCAACTCCCTAACCATTAGGCCACGACTTCCCCTAAAGTGTCTGAAAACAATATATTCAGTTCATACTTAGGTGTTTTCATGTAATTTGTTCTCTTTTCATAAATATGCTAAAGTGTACAGACATATGGGCCTGCATAGAGTTTGTTGTTGTTGTTGTTTAAAGTACAAGAATTGATGCAAATCGGCTTTTAACCGAAGAGGAGCACATGCATTAAGCGGAAAGCGATGCCGGCATCTGAAGGACTGACCATGACGAATGCTGTCTGATATTGATATTTCTTGCGGTGCCCAGAGAGTGGCCGAGGCACGGAGCCAAACCCACCGAAGGCTAACGGAAAAGCACAAACATAATAATTAATCTGTGCACATTTATACTGCACTGAGTGCAATACTGTGACTTACACTGACAGCACGAGCAGGGGAACTGTTTAGATCTCTTGCAAAATAATGCAATTTGCACCATGATTTATATTTATTGCACACAAAGAGCCACATTGTCTGTCGGGGCAACAGGGTCATAATTTATTAATCCTCTCACTTTAAGTAATGCACCTCTTCCTGTTTAATCGGTAAAATTGCATGTGCATTACGGAAAACATCGCAGAGGCAGCAGGGCAGCAGAATACTTACAATGCCATGGTTTATTGTGCTGTTTAAAATGAACACAATCACCTTGCCAGACCTGGTTAAGGTCCACATAAAACTAAAAGTGACTCTTTTCTTTATTTGCTTTATAAATAAATGTCCTTGGTCATGTTGTGCATGATTCATCGGTGGAGATTATTCCAAAGAAAAAAGTTTCAAAATGCAATAACTTGTTCTGACTCTTTAACAGATTTGTCACAACATTTATTCTTAATCTTTCTGTTTATATGAACCCTAAACATTGCATATTTATTTACATGAGAATTACATGCCTTCCAAACAAAACTTCAGAATGTGCATAGAGCAATTGGAGAAGGCTACTTGGATAATGCCACCAGAACTTCTGTGAGTATAATTGTCATTTTTGACTTGATGACAGCTGACATTTATGGCAGAATAATGTTCTTTTTTAGACCAAACAAAAGTGCTTATGACTCAGTGTGGAAAATTATAATATTTGCAGTGTTTTCCATGCATCCATTTGTCCATGTCTGGAAAGTCCTGGCTGACCCGTCATGTTTCCTGACTTTTCAGTGAAATCAAGCTAAATATGTAGAGTCATCTGATGAGTCATCAAAGCTTTGTCTGAAATTTTGAAATAACTTAAAAGTAAAAAAAAAAAAAAAAAAAAAAAAAGCTTAATGGTTTTACTCAGACCAATAAAATACAGTCAGTCCATGCTAGACTAATTAGTTCAAACCCATACTAGCATGTTTTAACATGTTCCTAACATGTTATAACATTGCTAGCATGATTTAGCATGACGCTTATGTTTTACCACATTTATAACATTCCAAGTTGCTACCATGTTTTTAATGTGTATCAACATGTTTATAGGATGTTTCCAGTATTTTTAGCATGTTTAGCACAGTGCTAGCATATTACTAACATGTATGTTGCTAGCACGCTTTAGCACAATATATTGCTATGTAAAAATTGCATGTTTACATGTTTTAGCATTGCACTACCATCTTTTACCACATTGACAGCGTGTTTTAACATGCTTATAGCATGTTATACAATTTCACTGTGATTTGCATTTGTTTATTCACATTGCTAGCATGTTGTCAACATATTGCTCATGTTTTATAAGGTTGATAGGATCATGTTGCTTGCATGTTTAATCATGTTGCTAATTTGTTTTTAACATGTCGCTCCCATGTTTTATTACATTGATAACATTATTTCTGCATGTTGCTAGCATGTTTCTAGATCTTTTTTGCATGATGCTAATGTTTTAGCACAGTGCTAGCATCTTTCTAAGATGTTTTAGCCTGTTGTTAGCTTGTATTATTATGTTGCTAATGGAGTCAGTATGTTATTAATGTGTTTTATACATGTTGCTAACATGTTTCATATATTGTTTTAGCACGTTGCAATGTTACAATGTATTACATATAGCTAGCATATTAACACATTCCTAACATGATTTAACATATCAAGCAGACATTGATTTATCATCTATTTTTGGTTGTTAAGGTCTATATGTATTTTGCTAAAATGTTTTATTATGTTGTTACCATGTATTACATATGCTGACATGATTTAACATGTTTCTACTCACATAGGAAAAAGACATTGATTTAGCATCTATGGTTATAAAGGTCAGTATCAGTCGTCAATCAAGCCAATTAGTTTGTAAAGCATGAGACACAAATAAACATATGTTAGTATGACATATGTAAACATATACATCACAGCACTGTGCATGGTATTAATAAATCCAACTGAATAAATCTTTGTATTCAAGGGTTTACATATTTTTGATTTGTTTTGTTTTTTTCACCAAACTGTTCCGTTTTCCAAGTGTAGCTACTATATATCAAAACCACCCTAAAATGTCTTATGGCATCACCTATAGGCTATGTGGGTTAACCAGTCAAACAGCTATTTAGGCATTGCAAGCTCACACTGACTCTGATTCCATTCTGGTAAGAAATGCCCACATTGCTCCATCCAATCAATTCCCCATGGATAGCATCAAGTTACAGCCTATACATGTTTTTTTTTTCTTGTTGAATTTACTGTTTCACATTATGGAAGTAATGCAAAGCACCACCCAGGGTGTCTGTCCCTGTATTGCTCAGAATAAAATGTGTCTGCTAAATAACTTAAGTGGGTAAATGCACTGGATTTTCACATCACAAATTTATTACAACAAGATCTTTGCACTAGAAAATCAATGAACCCCAGTGAGCCTTCTGAAGTCTTCAGAAGAGGGTCTCACAGATGAATATTCCCCTGCTGATACACTGTATGAGAAGATATTTCATATTAAACACTCATAGTATTATCCGCTCTTGTGCTTTAGTCGTCTCCCTCTGAGAAAGACACATGCTGTTTACAAATTTCCCACCATTTTCTCTCGACTGCCTGAAGGACCTTGGGTTTTGTCAGTGTGGATTCATTTATTGACGGATGTTTTGAGACCAAACAAATCCGCTTATGACTCAATGCATCAAATTATAATATTTGCAGTGTTTTCCATGCATCCATTTGTCCAAACCACTTGTACCACGTCGGGTCAGCCAGGACTCTGACATTTTTCCAGTCATGTTTTCTGATTACCTTTCAATGAAATCAAGCTAAATATGTAGAGTCATTTCTGCATATTAAGCTGAGATATGACATAGTATTAAAAAAATAATAAACAAATGCACAGCCTTTCAAAGTGTACGTGTGCACAAGGAAAATGAATTGCTGCACTTTTTCTCTCCAAAAGTTATGGGCGATAAAAATGTATTTTTACTCGTTTGAACTAGAGTTCCATGTATCTTTTAAACTCCTCACACAAGCACTCATCAACACGGGCGTTGTTTGTTTTTGCAGTCTTCACTAATTTCTTGTTATTGTTTTTTTCTATCTACTCCTGGCTGGGCCAGTGTTGCCACCTTGTGGACAAAGTAATTAGTGCAAAAAGAATTAAAGCACATATGCACACATAAAAACTGAAGCATCCTTTGGCCTTCATATGTAGCTTGTTGTTAGCATGTTTTATTAAGTTGATAACATGGTTCTAGCATTTAACATATTGTTAACATTTCTAACTTGTTGATATCAAGATTTAATGTATTGCTAGCATATTGCTAATATGTTTACCATTTTGCTACCATGCTTTACCATATTACTAGCATGTTTTAACATTTTGCTAACATTATTTAGTATGTCTCTAATGTGTTAGAACATTTCTTAGACGATTTAGCCTGTTGTTAGCATGTTTAATCATGTTGTTAGCATGTTGTTAACCTGTTTTTAACATATTACCCCCATGTTTTTATCATGTTAATAACATAATTTTGCATGTTGCTAACATGTTTCTGGCATGTTTCATCACATTTTTATCATGTTTTAACATGCTTCCAGCTTTTTTAACATGGCATGTTTTAGCATATAATGCTAACATCTTTCTAACACGTTTAAGCCAGTTGAAAGCTGGTATTAACAAGTTACTAATGTGATTTAGCATGTTTTTATGACATTTTTTTCTAGCATATTTTGTTTTAATTTTTTAATAGCATGATTTAGCATTTTGCTACCATGTATTACTTATCACATTGCTAACATGATTTAACTTGTTTTGGCATGTTGCCTTTATGTTTCAATGCAATTATAGCCTAAATTATAGCCATGTTGTTAGCATGTTTAGATCATGCTAACAAGTTTTCGGAATGTTTTAACATGATTCTAACATGTTTAAGCACAATAATAACATGATTTCGCACATTGCCAGTATGAGTCGCACATTGCTGGCATGTTTTTACAATGCTTTACAATTACATTCATATAGGGAGAGCTCAATGCGCTGCAAATAGAAAAAAAAAAATTTAAAAAAATTTAAAAAAATAAAAAAACCTGCAAATTAAGAAAAGAACTTCATCAATTTGACAACACACGTGCTGCAAATGCTCACAACACAAACAAATAAAGAAACGCACTGCAAATACTCACAGCACAACCAAACAAAGAAACGTGCTGCAAATAAAATTCTTTATTTGGTTGTGTTGTGAGCATTTGCAGCGCGTTTCTTTATTTGTTTGCGTTGTGAGCATTTGCAGCACCTGCTGTCAAACTGATGAAGATGTTTTCTTGATTTGCTGGTGCTTTTTCTATTTGCATGTGTTTTCTGAAATTGCAGCGCTCTCTCTGCCACCATATTTCTTGCATGTTTCTAGCATTTTTTATCACGTCGGTAACATTTTTTAACATGTTGTAGCATGTTGCTAGCTTGAATTAGCATGTTTGCTAACATCTTTTAACACTGTTCACATGTTTTAGCACTTTGATAACATGAAAGATGTACTGTTTAATATTGTTTGTTAGAAGAATTGGATGAATAATAAGCTTAGTATCCATATAAAATTGTAATATTAGGAATAAGAATATTCCAAAAACTGGTCTTGTGCTGAATTGTTGTTGTTGTTTAAACGCTGTTGCAGTCTTTCGTGCTAATCCTTGACCCCCACCCCCTTTTTTGAGTCTGTAAATGGTCTCATTCACTCTGAGAGCTTCCTGTCTTCAGTGCTATTCAGAAATCTCATTTCTAATGCAAGTCTTGTGTGGACTCAATCAATTGCTGTTTCCCTTCATAGGGGCTGAGCTCTCCTTTGTTCCTGACAGTTCACAGGGATGGAGGCTTGTCCCCTATTTGTATTCCAGGTCCCAGGAGCTGCTGGATTGAACCAAGAGAGATTCTGCTCTGTGAGGACGTATCGAACAGTTTCCGCCTACAAACTCCTCTGAGAGGAAGTGGAGGGTTTGGGTTTGTTCTCAAGTCCCCGTCCACTCGATGTAGACCACATACTACCTCTGTCAACACTGCGCTGGATGTTTGCTGTCAGAGTGTTTTCAAAACCCCAGTGCCAAGACCTCTAAACCTGATGTACATAGCTAACATCCATCTGAACTCTGAATCAATGTGATCTATACATAAACCAGTCATTTTGAAAAAGCAGCTTTACAGTTTAATCCAGATTGATGTAATGATATTAAGTTATATTATTAGTGCTGACTCTATTCATCTGTTTTTATAGTTCCAGTCCTAGATACTGTGCTAAAATATGTGACATAATGACAGCTATGAAGTGAAACAGCTTTTTCACCATACATATTTCATTAGAAAATGTTATAACAGAGTTTTATACAATGGATGTCTTAAACAGTTGTAGATTTCTATGTGTTCTGTCAAATGTTTCATTATTCTGAAGGTTCATAATACAAAAGTGGACCATGTTATGGTGCTTGTCAAGATAAAAGGTTAATAAGATAAGTAATAAGAAAAGATATAAATAAGAAACATATAATGAATCTAATATAGGAAAATTATGCTTTTCATGGTGATATAAAATGGGCTAAGTTCAGAATATCTTCCTACCATACTAAAATGTGAAATACTAAAATTGCACAAATGTGATTATTATTTTATTAGTGATTATTATTTCTGATCACAGCATATAATATATACTGCACAGGGCAAGATATGGACTATACACATTCATACTGTAAAAAAAAAAAAAAAAAAAAAAAAAAACATAAATTATACATAAGTTATACCATTATAGTTAAACCATTAGGTATTATGAACAGTAAAACATATATTAATGTATTTATTAAAAAAAAAAAAAAAAAAAAAAAACTAATTTCCACAGGTATTAATATATTTTAACATAAAAATACACGTTAAATATTATATATATATATATATATATATATATATATATATATATATATATATATATATATATATATATAGTGTTGTATATTTTAGATTAGTTAGTTGGATTATGAAGTTACATAAACTAACAATGGACTACATTTACATTTTAAAAAAATCAGACTTGGGTTTCAAAACATGAAAATATGAAGCAATATAATTATCTTACAACATGTGGCTATTGTCAATTTATATGAGTGTATATGTGTATATTTTAAATCGCATGCTTTGTTTGGTTGCATTATGATGATACATGAAATAATGGACTATTAAAAAATAAATGAATAAAATAAAACACAATTAGTTTCAAGTGTGAAAATATAAAGCATTTTTTACCATTATTGTTAATTTCTGAATATAACATTGTTCATTAATAGATACGTGTATCATATAAGCCAATATTTCTTGCACAATTCAGGCATAAAATATTAGCATAATGTACACTTAACATAAATATACCTAATATATTATACTGTACATTATATACTGTACATTTTGTTGTAAATGTTAGACATTAATTGAATTATGTGAAGTTACATGAACTAACAATGGAATATTGAATAGTGTACGTTTGTAATTGCAGAAACGTTCAGGAAACATTTAGAATCCAGAA